>CM053792.1:727041142-727183642 GCA_028749045.1 Cupressus sempervirens
GCCTAATCAAAATATTTAATTAATGGTTTAATTAAAAAAATTAATATGATATTTTATAATTTATTTTATTTAATTAATTGAAAAATTAATTAAATAAAATAATTAAATTTGAAAATAAAATAATTAAATTGGAAGATAAAAGTTATAATATTAAACATGGAATGTGACAATATTTATTTTAATAATAATATATTTGGAGCTCATTTTTAAATAAATGACTAAATAATATTATTATTAAAGCTAATAAATATTTTAGCAATAAAGTTTTGAAAAATAAAATTTAAAAGTGAAAAATATTTTTTAAATTATTAAAAGATTCTAAATCTCATATGATTAAAATATAAATATATTAAGATTGAAAAGTGGAGATATTAAAGTTAATGCATGAGACTTAATAAATAAATAAATAAAATTTGAAAAGACTAAAGTAAATTGGAGTTTTAAGCTTGCATGAGAATTAACATGTGTCAACAACACGGGGGTTAGTGCATCAATTAAGCACAAGGTGTCTACAATTCTATGACTCATCAAAAAGGATTGGAAAAGACTCATGCTTAGTTGGTGACACCTTTCAGTGGTTTCAAGAAGCATTCCAAAAGTTTCTTGAGAGCTCTTGATATTCAGACATTCATAGAAGCTTAAATGAAAAGCTTAATGGAAGTCACGAGCTACAAGCTAAAATATAAGCTTCAAAGCTTACATGCATGGGAGAAGATTCATATGCTCGTATATTTTGTACTTGTTTCTATGCCCCTTCTAGCACTTCTAATCACTTGGAGGATTTGATCGGCTTGGATTCTTGGAAGAATTGCGAATGATGGAGAAGGAAGAGATTTTCTATGGACTTCTGAAGCATGGAAAATTAGCATCAGTGTCCAGGTGCACTTGTGATATTCTCATATTCCCTTTGCACTCTTTCTCTTCCTATCTTTATCATATCTGTTTTATGTGTCTGAATACTCTCTGTATTTGAAATTGGAATCTAGATATTTTATTTGGATGAGAAGAAAACAATAGAAAAATTGTAGATCCAATTAAAGAAAAATAATTAGATCTTAATCGGGTTTGGGTTCGAATTTATATTGTGAAATTAGATAGACAAGATTTGAAATTAAAATAGAAATTCTAAGTTGAAAATTCGAACGATTAGATGCAATCTTTCTATCAAATTATATTTTTAGATGCGAATGGACAAACCTATTAGATGGATGAATGGGTAAATTTAGAGAACAATTATTTTAAGAGGAAATTCTTAATTCATCACAAATTGTCCTGTCCCTACCCCTTGGATAGATCCAAACTCAGTCATTCATAACTTTTTATCGAGATCGAATTTATTCGATCGCTCCAGTCAGAAGTGGCGCAACTTGGCCCTCTCCAACATATTTCAATTTCAGCCCGATCCAACGGTTCATTAGGAAGATATGGCTATCATACTGAGACTTTTTTATTCAAGAACAGATATTTTTCTATTTTCCATACCCAAGAATTCTTTATACTTAAACTTCACAAAATAATATATCAAAGCATGGAATGAATTAAAGATATTATTGAAATCTTTTTGTATTAGAATTTTATTAAAATGCATTAGTTTTATATGGTTTATTATCTAATCTAATCAAATCAAATTTAATTAAGATTAGTTAATAGTAGAAGAAGTGTAATTAATTATTAGTCAATCTAAGTAAATGGATTTTTAAATGAGAGAAAATTTATAAAAAAAAAGATTTTAATATAGTTTATATAGTGGACTTTTTATAATGTATATTGAATTTACTATTTAATATATATTAAAGAATTTTAGAGTTATTTAATGAAAATGATAATGTTAAGAATTTGGAGATTATTTATATTAAAATCTACAATGAGTCTTCTTGGTTTGTGATAGAGATCTCTTTCAACAATGTTTATATAGACAAAATATTATTAGAACAATTAGAAAATAGAGTCTAATGGTTGATTTTAATATTGATTAAATAATTGTAAGATGATAATTTAAATTTAGAAACTCTAAATGATATTGGATTAAGACTGAATTATTATGTTATTAGTTAATACGTTTGAATACCGTAATGGAGTTAAGAGTTAGCCAAATATTAACTAATGAGTTTATGAAAGGATTCTATAGATCGAGTATGTATAGTTTGAAGAGTTTATTATTTATTAATGTTTGTAAGGACTAGCAAACTATTAATAAATAATGGTTTAAATAGATATCAACAAATTTGATTAGAGTTAATCTAGTGGAGATTATTTATTGATTGATGTTTGGTAAAAGATAATAATTTTTGGAGTTGGATTATAATTGATTTTTAATCAATTGATATTCATTGAGTTGATATTATAACTATGATATTAATAATTAAGTTGTGCAATAGAGTCTTATTTGAAAAGATTAATGATAATACGAATTTGTCAAGGGAATGTTGGTATTCTTTGAAAGAAGATGAATGAGGTCATTATAGATTTATTCTCAATATAGCTTGCTAATAAATATTGACAAGTTATTATTATTGAATTATTAATATGAACATTTGAGTATTGAATTATAGTTGACTTTTATCTTACAGAATTCTAGTTAGTTATTAGTCAACTGATATTAATTGGAACAATGCTATGGTTATGCAACTATTAATTAAATCAATTAACTAGAGTTAATTAGATTTAATTAATAATTAAATTATGTAATAGAGATTTAATTGATATAATTCTTAACAAGATTGTTAAAATATTGGTATCAAAAGTTGGTAAGTTTTATGACTTCAATAATGACTTTAGATATTTTAATTGTGAAGACTTAGTAATATATAATTGAGAATTATTAGAATAATAAAAAGTCAAGGATTGTGAATCGATGTTAATTGATCATTTTAATAAGTTATAATCTTCTTATTCAAAGATTGATAATTGGCTCTCTTATAATTTATAACGAATAATGATTTTAGAAAAGTTGAAAGGTTAATCAATTAGAATATGGATCATAGTTAAATATAAAAGACAATTTAATTAAGGTCAATGATGATCAGTTTAGTGAATATTTATCCTTAAGTTGTTTTTAGAATGTAATTCTTAATAATGGAAGGGTAATGCTATCGGGGAACAATTGGGTTGACTTGTAGGTCAAATGATGAAACTTAAAACACTTCAAGTATACTTGCAAACAAAAAACTGGAAACCCCTACACATTATTCAACTATGTGAATTTAGTAAACCAAAACATGTGTTTGCATCGTGTATTCTATATGCTTCTTGTTTTGAGTTTTGGGATGACTAGTGTTGACCAGTCATAGGATGTTACCAGAGGCTCGGGGGTTATGAGATATGATGGCATGTTGATCTTATTTGGTCTCGATCTTTATAAGCCCAACCATGGTAATGTGATCGTATGCTCTATGAAATGTTTGTATTTACGAATTATTATTGTTCATCAGTCTTTATGTGTGAAGCTGAGAGGTATGTGTATGAGACACTTGAGCTAATCATTTTTGAGTCATCGGTCAGTTATCCTTGGATTATTTTCTAGGCGCCATGATGGGACAAAAATATGGATTTATTTTTTGATGATGTCATGTTGTGACATGTTTGACTCAACCATTTTGGAGTCTTCGATCAATATGATTTTGAGATATTCTTGGTTGCTTGTTGAAAACCATTTATCTTGAGATATATTTTGGTCATTGAGGACCAATTGATACTTATGATTATCAGTGATGCCTTTAGTTGCCTATAGAGAACTGTTGTGGTCATGATTTTCTGTGAATGCTTTTTCAGATGCTCATGGAGATTTGATGATTCTTATTTTGGAGATTTGATGATTCTTATTATGGATATTTGATGCTTTTATGCATATTTGATGATTTTATTATGGATTATCTTTTATGATTTTAAGATTTATGATTCCATGAGCTTAGGGTAGGTAATCTACTTGTAGTGTCGGGAAGTGGCTTGCAATGGGGGTTGGGGCCCTAAGTGGCTGCCAGGGTAACTCATTGTAAGTTTGGTTAATAAGTGATAACATTTACATACTAAATGGGGATTAAATGAACCTAAAAAGATAATTGTTTTGGTTCTTGCCTACGCCTTGAGCGCTTGTACAGGCTAGGATGGGAGTAGTGAGAATGCATGGTTGCAACCGTGCATTCTGTAGTATGCTTCGTCAGTATGAGAGGATACTAGTGGCTGCATGAGATCAGTATGGACCCGTGGAGTTTAGCTAATTGCCAGGGTAACTTGTATGTGATAATTGCGATGACACTTTCCCGCTTGCAGAGTAGGTTCCCTACATGTCATTGTGTGCCTCCGAGAATTAGATGTCGATTTTGTGTGTGATTGGAACCTTTGAGTTAGTATAATTTTAAGATTCCTAGACTTCTAAAGATTTGTGCTATGTGTTATGGATAGCCTGTTTGGGACTTGAGATTATCTGTTCAGCGTGGTGGGAGTGGACCACTTAGGTTTCACGCAGTCGGGTGGTAGTGTATTTTCACTTTTATCATTTGAGATCCGTCCGAGACACCGTGGCTGGAGTATCTTTGGTTGGTATTTATTCTTCATTATGTTCTTGGAGCATTATGATAGATAATATACCTTATGATGGATGTATTTACTGGTATGTTTCTTATATTGATGATTTGCTTTACTTTGCATATGTTAGTTGATGATTTATTATGCTTTACTTTGCATGTTAGTAGGATGTTCTAGGAGTGAAATTCTTACTATGTTAATACCGATGATCTCTTCGATGCTTTGGAATGTTACGCACGGAGGGATGGCTAGGATCCACAATGGTCTAATGATGCTATTTACGGTTGGGAGGAACCGTGCACTTAGTTATTTATGTTTGTGATATATAGTTATCTTTGTGATGGATGTTTATATCTTTTGTGATGATGTATCATGTATGATATGTGGTTTCATTTATGCTATTGCATCATGGATTAATATTAGATGATGATGATGTACTTTATTTACTTGGATGTTTATTCTTTTAAGCTTTTTATACTTTGTGATATGTACAGTGGATGTATGATATGTACAGTGGATGTATTATTTACTAAAATATAATTATAAAAGGACACTTTTATATTGTTTAAGTACATTGGATGTATCATTGTTATTTCATAAGGATGGGATGTTAGATGAATAGTTAATTTAGATGTGATACAACGTTAAGGGGTCTTTAAAGAATGTAGCCTGTTATGTATATATGTTATGTTTATTTTCATTTGAATTGTTGCTATTGCTTCCGCAAATGTTATGAATGCTTTTATCTTTCATGTTTTAAAAAATAAATTTGTTTGGCGAACTTAGTAAAATTCTTTGGATCCCTTGGCGGGGCATTACAAGGTTTTTCGTATTTTATTTTATGAGTCTTTAGTGTATTTTCTATTAATAAGCCTAATTAAAAGATTTAATTAATGGTTTAATTTAATGGAAAATTAATATGATATTTTAATATTTATTTTATTTAATTAATTAGAAAATTAATTAAATTAATTAATTAAATTTAAAGATAAAAGTTATAATTTTAAAGTTGGAATGTGATAATATTTATTTAAGTTAATAAATATTTATCAATTAAGTTTCTAAAATGAATTTAGAAGTGGAAAAGATATTAAAATTATTAAAAGATTATAGGTTGCATGATGTGTGCATGTGATTAAAATATAAATATATTAAGATAAAACAAGTGGAGTTATTAAAGTGAGTGCATGAGATATAAAAATTAATAAATTAAATTGAAAAGAGTAAAGTGAATATTAAATTAATTAATGTTCATTATTTATAATATTCATTCACATAGGAGTATGCGAATTCTCGTGAGTTGTCATGTTGACAACACAAGAGTTTGCACTCTAATTATGCACATGTTGTCTACACTTAGGAGTTAGCACATTATTTGAGCACATGGTGTCTACAACATTCTAGACACCTCATCATCTTTATCTTCTTATCATAGAAGTTACGTGTTTAGTTGTCATGCTTATCTCCTAGCTATTTCTAGACATATCTTAGATGCATCTTAGAGGGCTTTAAATAGAGGCTCTCCTAGTGTGTATGGACAAGCTTACATGAATTCGAGAAGCTCATATGCTTTTACATGCTCATATGCTTCTACAAGCACGTTTAGTCACTTGGGGGTTTCAGTTGGTTTGATTCTTGGAGGGATGGCAAATGTTGGAGAATGAAATTTTTTTTTTATGGACTTCTGAGGCATAACGAATTAGCATTAGTATCTAGGTGCACTCGTGATTTTTGCATATTCCATTTGCACTCTTTCTCTTCCTGTCTTCATCGTGTCTATTATATGTGTCTGAATATACTCTATGAACAAATCTTCAATCTTGAAATTGGAATCTAGATATGTATGTTAATTTTTATTTGGTTGCAAAGAAAATATTAGGAAACCCTAGTTTTATTTATTAAGGAAATTCATCACAAACCGCCCTATCGCTGCCCCTTACATAGACCCAAATTCAGACATTCATAACTTTTTATCCAGATCAAATTTATTCGATCGCTCTAGTCAAATTTGGTGCAACTTGGCCCTCTCTAACATATTTCAAATTCGGCTCGATCCAATGGTTCGTTAGCGAGATATGGCCTCCATACTAGGATTTTTTTATTCAATGACAATCATTCTTCCATTTTTCATAACCAAGAGTTCTTTGTGGTTAAACTTCACAAAAATAATCTATCAAAGCATGGAATGAATTAAAAAATATTATTGTAATCTTCCCTTAGTAGAATCAAGATTTAGAAATTGATTTAGGTTTGGGTTTGAATTAAAATAGTATCTTATTATTATGCATTAGTTTTATATGATTTATTAACTAGTCTACTCTAATTAAATTAAATTAAGATTAGTTAATAGTAGAAGAAGTGTGATTAATTATTAGTCGATTTAAGTAAATAGATTTTTTAATGAGGGAAAAAGAAAAGAGATATTAATAAGTGTTTAGTAGAATTAAATAATTTAATTATTAATGAGATTGATTTTACTTAAAATCAATGAAGATTATTTTAAATAAATGATTTTTCTTGAAGTGTTTTAAAGAAATTGTAAACTAATTATTTGAAAGTTGATAAGTATTATTTTTATTATTTGATAATGGGAGACGCTTCTTGGAATTATTAGTAATATTGATTCTTAGTGAAATAATACAAATGAATTTATCTGAAAGTCAATGGGAACTAGTTCAATGATTTAAACAAGTAAATAATTATCTTATGATTATTTCAAACAATTATTTTAAAATAATGGAGGGATAATTCTATGTTGAATTTTGAAAAAATAAATGGGTTAAGTTGTAGATTAAATGATCAATCTTATATACTTGAAGTATACTCGCAAACATAAATTGAAACCTCCATACTCAATTCAACTATGTAATTTTAGCAAACCAAAAACATGTGCTTGCATTGTGTTTTCTCTATGCTTCTTGTTTTGGGTTTTGGGTTGACTAGTATTGACCAGTTATAGGATGTCTACCAGAGGCTCGGGAGTTATGATTGTGATGTCATGATGATGTTTTGATCTCGATTCTTTATAAACCCAACCATGGTAATGTGATGGCATGCTCTATGAGATGTTTGTATTTACTGATTATTATTACTCATCAATCTTATTGAGTGAAGCTAAGTTATATGTATCTGAGACACTTGACTTAACTATTTTTTAGTTATCAATCAGTTATCCTTGGATTACTTTTCAGTCACCATGATGGGATTGAAATGTTGATTTATTTCTTGATGATGTCATGTTGTGACATGTTTTGACTCAACTATTTTGGAGTCTTCAATTAGTATGATTTTGAAATATATTTTGGTTATTGAGAACCAATGGATACTTTTGATTATCAGTGATACCTTCAATTGCCAATAGAGAACTATTGTTGTCATGATTATCTATGGACGTCTTTCATGTGCTCATGGAGATTTAATGCTCTTATTATGGATTGTCTTTTGGTATATTTCCAATCACTTATATAGGATTGTGGTGATTTTGTGATTTATGATTCCATGAGGTTAGTGTAGGTTATCTACTTGTAGTGTCGGGAAGTGGCTTGCCATGGGGGCTAGGGCCCTAAGTGGTTGCCAGGGTAACTCATTGTAAGTTGTTTTAATAAGTGAAAACATTTACACTAAATAGGTATTAAATGAACCTAATAAGATAATTATATGTTCTCGCCCATGCCTCAAGTGCTAGTATAGACTAGGATAGGAGTAGAGAGAATGCTTGGTTGTGACTTTGCATTCCATAGTATTCCTCCTCTGTATGAGAGGATACTAGTAGCTGCACAGGGATCATTAGGGGGTCGGGGTCTATTGAGAGACTGCTAGGGTAACTCTAGCATGATCAGTGTGTTGACACTTTCCCGCTTGCATAGTAAGTTTCCTACATTTCTTTGTTGTGCCTCTAGGATTAGATGTCAGTTTTGTGAATGGAAACTTTGAGTTACTATACTTTTAAGATTCCTGGACTTAGAGAGTATTTATGCTATGTTCTTTTGATAACCTATTTGAGACTTGAGATTATCTCCTTAGTGCGGTGGGAGTGGACCATTTAGGTTCCACACGATTGGGTGGTAGTATTTTTTCACTCTTACCATTTGAGATCCGTCTGAGACATCATGGCTAATGCATTCTTTGTTGGCATCTATCTTCATGGATTATGATGGTGGACATGTATCCTCACATTGATGATTTGCATATGTTAGATGATGTTATCTTATGCTTTACTTTGCATGTTAGATTACTTTCTATATATGATGTAATATGATTTAGGAGTGACATTCCTACTATGTTAATATCGATGATCTCTTTGGTGATTTAGAATGTTACGCACGGAGGGATGGCTAGGATCCATGATGGTCTAATGATGCTATTTAGGGTTGGGAGGAACCATGCACTTAGTTAGTTATGTTTGTAATTTATGGTTATGATGATGTATCATTTATGATATGTGGTTTCATTTATGTTATTGCATCATGGATTAGAGTTAGTATGATGATGTAGTTTATTTACACGGATGTATATTCTTTTAAGCCTTTCATACCTTGTGGCATGTACAACAGATGATTGAGAAATTAGGTATGTAATTACTAAAAGGACACTTGTATATTGTTTAAGTACGTTGGATGTATCATTATTATTTCATGAGGATGTGATGTTAGATGAAATCATTAATAGTTAGTTTAGATGTAATTCAACGTTAAGGGATCTTTAAGGAATGTAACTTGTTATGAGTGTAACCTATTATGTGTGTTTACTTTCACTTGTATTATTGCTATTGCTTCCGTTATTATGTATAAGTTGTAAATGGGTTTGCTATCACTGTAAAATAAAATAAAATAAAATGCTACTGAACTTAGTGAAACTTTAGGTTAATTCTTTGGATCCTTTGGTGGGGCATTATAGTTTTATTTGATCGAGTTTACTTGATGAAAATTTTATAACGTATTTTCTCTATGTGTCTGAGAATACACTAACATTCTAAGATTATGTTGTCTTGTCTTCAGTTGTCCCAATTTTTATTCAAAATGTTATATGATTTTCAATGAATATTAATATAGAGATGAATCACCACCATATCTATTTTCTTCGAGTCTTGTCTCCTTTCTTTTTTACTGGTTATCTTGAGGTTGTCTAAGCAAATCTTGTTCAATTTAATGCAACTAGAATATTTTGTATATCAATTCACTATTTCTTTTAATTCAATGAATTATGTAAATGATTCAGTGCTATGAGAGGGTTTCTACGCAGTAAGAAGGATATGCATAAGAATGAGTTTTAGGGAAGATTGTTGATAATATTGATTGTAATGCAATCAATTAGGTCAAAATAGTTGGATACACTTTGAATCCCAATGGATGAGGCCTTGATCAATTATATCAATTAGCATTTGAAGATATCATGAATAAGCAACAAATAAAATCTTAAAATCAAAATCAATTTAACTTTCAATGTATGAAGAGTATCATAGTTGGTCAATACTTGTTTGCATTCAATCTCTGTATTTTAGTTAGTTGTTGTTTCCCAAAATTTCCTATAAATTTGAGAAGAATTATGACCAAACATCTGCTATAAGGGATGATTATTGTAATAGGATGTCATTGAATGAATTAAATGTGAAGATAATATCAATTTTTGAATCTTTTAATCCCTCAACTGCACCCACCTTGGTTTTGCAAAGGCCAAAGAGTAGAAAATATTTATGATTTTGTTGAAGTTGGGTCTGGATATAAAGACCTCTTAGTTGAGTATAGGAAATGGCTAATCCTTAAACTAAATTGCTCTTCACTATCTTGGCATTAGGTATTTTTATACTTGGTAGTTTAAAAAATGAACAAAATGGTGACTCTACTTTGGACTTGTTCAACACATGCTTATGTGTGAAAAGTACTAAAAAAATTTGTCCTATATATATACCTATTTGTTAGTTTCTTTTAGTAATTGCTCATGGTTATATTGAACTTTTCTAGTGATAGACCTTGAGAACTTGAAAAAGAAGAATGTCTTGAGTACCACAAGTGCAAATTGACATATGCTCCCCCTCTAAAAGCTTCTTATCTATCAAGAAAGAGTTGTAGTCCTATGTTCTTTGTGATTGGTTTCTTTGTGTATCAAACCTCTTTCATATTATCTCATGATATTTTCTCTTAGTAAAGGCTATTTCATGTTATATTTCCCTAGAATAGGGTGACAACTTGGTCAAGGTTTTGAAACTAGTTCTTACTGACAAGTAATTTCCACAAATAGAAAACAAGAGAAAAAGTGCATGAGCTTATACAAGATCCAATCTAGAAGTACGATTGTTTACTGATTTACCTCAAGGTGGTAGGAAGAACTAGAACAACAAGAAAGTATATTTGAATCCTACTTGGAAACCAAGGCGTAGTGTATCAGTAAACTCTCAATACTAGCCTATGGTAGGTAGAGAATCTTCTTCATTAAGCTCTAAATTAGTAACCACAAGACTCTTAGGAGGGATTTTTAGTACCCCATTACAAGAAGAGCCAACCTATTTCGATAAAAATGTCTTTAATGAGAGATGCATTACATAGACCAGATGTGATAACTAAAATGAATCATAGGCTAGGATATAAGAATATTATGGAAGATCGTTTTAATCCCAAAATGACTCTATATGTAGAAACAAACCTTATAGATCTTGATGACCCACTGATTTAGAAGCAAATTCTACAGATCCAAAGGAAGTATACTGAGAAATAGGAGTTCTAAAGAAATGGGTTGCAAAAGAAGAAGCCAAACATGCTCATTTGGAAAAGGAGAGAGAGAAAGCCACCTTGAATGTATTATTCAGAGAGATAATTTTCTTAGAAGGATGGCTTCCTTAAAAGAGTAGAACAAAAACTTGGAAGAAAGGACTTCAGTTCTTCATGCTGATAATTTTGGATATATAGATAATTAAAGATCCAAGGTGTTCGAACAATAAAAACTCATAAGCCAGAGGAAAGAACCTATTATATCCCAAGTTGAACCTTATAAGCCCATTCAACTAGGTCAGGTAGAGTCTACTATGAAACCAATAGACAAAGGAAAACCCTAGATAAATGAACCTCAACCTATACCAAATAGATCTACAAACCCTCCTATTTCTAGTTTAGTTTTGGATCTAGAAAAGGCCAAAAAAGGAGAAAGAGCATCTAACAAAAGAGCTTGAGAAAGTTGAAAATGAAACTTAGGTTGTGGAAACTAAGAGGAAGATTCAATTCATTAAATCCAGTTCTACCTTAGCTTCATTGCCTGATTTATCCACCCAAGCCACAACCTCTATCCCCACCTATGGTCTAGTATTCTCTAGCCAAAATATGTCTTAATATGCCCCTACTTCATCATCTACCACTAGTACCCAAATAAAAAATAAATAGAATGGATACTTCCTTCAAGGGAGTCATCAATAGTTTCAAGGATATAATGTCAATAGTTATGGATTGCTTGAATAGGCTTGTGGAAAAGATTTGTTTGGATTAATCACAAACAAAAATAACAATTACATGAAAATATATGCAATATCAGAAAATAATAAATCACATAGAAGAGAACATAAGATAGAAAGATTTAATGTGATTCACCCAATCCCTTGGCTACATCCACCAATAGCAAGTCCAATATGATTATTACTCAATTATTACAATCCATAATCATCATATATTCTAAAATCCCTAACCCTAAGCAATTTTATACAATCTTTTTCTGCTTACAAAATTAGGGCTTGAATAAGTCAACCAATAGAAATGTAATAGTTGATGCCTTTTACAATAGTAATTCAATTTTTGCTTAGCAAGACCCCACAAGGGGTGCTAACCCTTGACCTGAAAACACCATAGTAATAATCTGGGGGGAAACTACATCAAAAAAACTAAGGAAATATGAACCTTTGAATCTGATTAGGCTTGACTTCAAAACAAGGTGGGTCAGGATGTCATAGATATACTAATTTTGGATCTAGATGGTGGTGATTCTCTAGGATAGGTTGATGGGCAAGTCAAGCACACAAGGTCAAGTATGAAGAAGTCCATTCTTGATCCTCCTTAGGATCTCCTAGATTTAAAGAGTAACATGTGTTAAATGACAACTCCCAAAGAGGACATGGTGACCAATGTGAAGGAGCTAGCTTGAGACTTGGTGATCTTTGCGGTGCACATTTTTGTTCTATTAGAATCTATATTTCTCATTGGTTGGGTCTATTTGGTTTCTTTCTTATTGGGTTTTTCTTTGGCGTTGTTAGTTTTTCCAACACTGATCTTTATTGGGGCATTAATGTAATATCTTTTGTATTGACTATATGGGGTTTTGCCCCCCACCTAAAATGTACCTTTTCTTTTTAATTGAAAATATTTATTTATTACAAAATAAAAGAAGCCAAATACCACATTCTATGTATCATTAATTTTGGCTATAATAAAATTATTGACATATAAAATTCATAAGAAAAGATTATTCTTAGTGAATCAACATTTATTTATTTAATAGTGGATCTAATTTCAATTAATATAAAATCAAGTACACTATTAATAGAAAAAGTAGAGGATCTAAAGACACCTCTCATAAGTAATACAGGGAGATCCTTGAGAGAAAAATACACACAAGGGAAGTTTATAACTAGAAATAGGGATAGAACTTAGAGATCTAGAAAATTATAACTAGTCATATAAGCAACAAGAGAAACACCAATAAGAAATAATGGTGGATATTTGTAATCCTACTTCCCCCATACATCAATATAGTTAGGGTTGATGTCAAGAAGATACCATCCTATATAAACAATAGCTTCATATTTATCTTTATCTTTATGCATACACATGATCTCCATCAACAACCTAGGGGACCCTTTCGTAGATTAGGGAAAGCCACATTCTCCACCAAAATTTTACTAGCCACTAATATTTCTAGTCGACAACCCAACCCTATCCCTTCTTGAACTCCAACTAGAGAAAGAGCATTTGTGTGGTAGTTTGGCAAAGTGTTTCCTCACAAAGCCACTGAGAACACTAGACTAGTGATATTTAGCTTGGGGTGATGAGGTACATGAATCCCAAGGAAAAGACATTCAACCGCATTGGTCATTATGAAGCAAGCCACAACTGTCAAAAGATGAATTGTCCATAGGAACTCTGAAAACTTTACAAGGGGTATTTCCCCAATGGTGTAGAAGCTTGTAGAAGAACTAAAGGAACAAAAAAATACACAAATCTAATCATACAAGTTTTGAAAATGAAGATAGCAACCTAAAGACTTAGCTTTACGAAAGAAAAGGCTCCAGGTTAGGAATGCTCATATGCTGAAAGTGAGAACCTAGAGATGAACATTGAAAAAGTATACACCAAACAATGTAGACAAAGTTAGGAACAATTAGAAACTAAATGTATTAAATTCAATCAAAAATAAAAATAAAACATATTATTTAGTTCAAACAATTTCATGGAATACATGACTCAAACTTAATCCATTCTTTGGTAAGAGGTGATCGCAACGTTGAGTGACTATACAACCACGAATTTAATACAAACACTTAATTTTTCTTTTAACTAAAAAGATATAAAAAATTACATTGGAAAATCTAAATAGGCAATGCCCACATACTCGAAAACCATTGGAATGAATGTAAATTTGAGACTTTATATCTTCCCATGAACTCATTGTACGTAACTAGAAGAAATCTTTTACAATTGGCGGTGCCGAAACATCATGTGCTTTATCTGACCAATCCTTTTAACAAGCGTGCTTTATTAACTCTCAACAAATTGGTTACAAAATTACATTTATGTAAACGACATGTTAACAGTAGGAGAGGAATCCCTATTCAGAAACATCTCGGCGTTTATGCAAGTTTCAGGTACGCTCCCTGGGGACAGTTTCCATCCCAAATTTTCTTCCTTTTCCTTTCATCGACCCATTTGCTGGGATTTCGCACTATTGAGGCATGAATTCAGGATTCTTTCCAAACACTCCTCCCTCTCACCCATCATTTCAATAAGCTCAGCTTTTGTTAACCGTACTTTAACACGAAAAACTTCATTATCCTCACTACTCTCAGAAATCTTTGTATCTGACAATGGTTCACAATTCATATGAGAAATATCAGAAATGGATCTGCGCGCTAAGAGCATACTTTCAAGCCTACACTTTGCATTAGTGGCTACATCAGAACTGACCCTTCTTGGCCGATTCTCCAACTTTGGCAATTCAACAAGAAAATAGAGCTTCTTAGGGTTGAGAGTGGCATATCCATCAAGAGGTTTTGCTTTAACTCCCATATGACGAACTGCTTCTGAATGCAAAATGGCATGGCCTGGATAATCTGCAAGGATGTCATTGACAATGAGGGGCCCCTTCAACTTCAACATTTGCCCATCTAACTTCATTATCTTAACACGCCCATGATGCCGTCTGGAAAAAACTGCGTTGCCCATCAAGTCCAATTTGTGAATCTAAATCTTAAAAGTGATTACATTTAATTTTTGTTGTGTTATTTGGGATTTATAGCCATATCCATACATAGCGACAATTTTGTGGTCCATTAGAAAAAAACGTGTTTATAAAGTAGGCGTGAGATGATTGTTAGCCTCGGTCAACAATGGGCAACAGTGATTCAAAAAAATTTTGCCAGGCTGTGTCTTTTACCAATACAGTGTTTTCCTGAGCCATGACTTTTCATTGGGCGGTATCATTATAATTTTGAGTAACAATTTGAAAGAGAAATAGAATACATACAATTTTTGTCAGGCCTCAATTTTTTGAACTACAAATGTTACATGAACTAAATATGCTTTTCAACGATTTTGAATAGCGACTATCAAGATATGCGATAAAATGACAAAGTGGACATGGTCCTTGATCATTTATAGGTGTATCTAAACTGAGGCCCGTCGTCATAGGCAATGTTCAACGAGTATAACATTATGTATAGTCAAAGGATCTATATAGGTTAGACGACGACTCTTTGAAGATCTAAGCGTTTGGGATGATGAACAACAAAATCACATTTTTTAAAGTGTTTATGTTAGGAAAATTGTTAAAATAGCTAAAATAAATAGGTTGCAATATATAACGATGTATAAACATTGGATGATGAAGCATACAAATATTATAGTAGTTTACAGATCTATAGAGGTAGTATAAAAACTCTATGGTGTTCTAGACACATTGAGATCATAAATAAATAAAGCATATTCCTAAATTAAAGAATAAATTGGAAATTTATTAGGAAATTTGATCTATTAAATTATAACAAAATTGATAAGTTGCATGGGGCCAGTTGAATTATGTCATTAATTTTAGTAGGTTCCAAAGACATTGTTACTCTATTATATTATTTTCATGCTATGAAGGCTTTATCATGAATGTAGACGCCTTCGAATAATAAAGTGTTCATCAATTCACAAGGTAAGACAAACTTGTTTATTTTCCAAATAGGTTTTCTTCTTTACTTTATCCGACTTAAATATCACTAAAATTAGTTGTTCTCAATATAAGTGAGAATTTAATCCACCAACCATTTCTATGAATATCAAGGTTTAGTCATAGTAAATAGTATATATCTAACACAATATAGCCTTTAAAAAAAAAAAAAACATTTAATGAGAGAATTAATTAAGAAAAATTGATTTCCAACAAACAATCAATACATAGTACATCTTTCTAGGATACCTCAAAATGATAGATTTCTTATATAGGAATATTAGGTGGATATTTTGTTTTAGAGAATAATCTCCCAATTTGATATGCACCCAAGCAATTCTCAAGGTCCAAATATATATTCTATGAGGGGCATCAGAGAAATTCACAAGGTTGAGATGCTCTCTCTCTCTCTCTCTCTCTCTCTCTCTCACACACACACACACACACACACACACACACACACACACACACACACACACACACTCACTCACTCACTCACACACACACACACACACACACACACACACACACACACACACACACACACACACACACACACACACAGAGTCATGGAAAACTATTGTAACACTCCTTTTACCATGAGTATGATTTTAAGATCATAATCCTACCAAAGTGGAGGGAAAATGTAAAACTAGTAATTATAATAACTCTGTTATAGTTCCAAAGATATTTTTAGGGCCTAAATTTATTGTGCTCTTTCATAGCTTATTAAAAGACTATTTATAGCCTTGTCACTACAATACTATCATTATATGCTCGTGTGATTGCTAGATCCCATCTAATGGATTTGTGAAGTTTAAAGTGATCTTTATTTGAAGCATTTCTAGCTAGACTTTGTTAGGATTATATCCTTGAGCTAGTAGCTACTCTATAAACATCATGTAATTAGTTAGATATAGAAATGAAATCTATGAAAAATATGTGAGTGTGATGTAAAAAGTCATTTCCTAAATAGGCATGTGAATATTTGTAGAGTTGAAAAGGGCTGAGAAAAATATCTCAACCTAGAGGAGGTGGAATACAAATGGGACTAAAAAACATCATCTTAGAGGAATTAATTTTTTGGAATGGATCTACATTATCCATCCAACTAATCAAAATAGTCACCTACAAAATATTATGTAAGAAGTAAATAGTAAGAACTATTTACTTAAACATTCCCCTTATATGAAAACTATGGAATACAATAATGAAATGAAAATAATTTAAGGATATATACTATATCAAAGTGATGTTAGGAAGCTACGTACAACTAAAATGTATATATCAATACCAAAAAGAAAGAGAAAAACTATCTGGGATTAAAGATCCTCTAAAAAATATTTTAAAAAATCTAAAAACTAATTGAAAAGAAATGAGCCAGGACTCCACAAGACACACAAAAGACTAATTGTTTCACTTCTACTATTGGTCAACTTTTCAATATAGTGAGGAGATGAAAAATATTTTGTAAATATAGTTGTGATCTTCTATTTCATATAAAAACACTTTAACAAAAATACACCATTGTACATGATTTTTCAAGGTATATGCACCAAGATGGTTTTCAAAAACATTAAAATTTTTGAACTTTTATATAACATGGTCATTTTATAAATGTGATCACCTTATGCTAAAAAAAATGTGATCTTTTTATTATGAAATAGAAGCATTGCCTCTAGCTCTCCATAACCCTGTCAGGTTATGGGGAGAGGGGAGAGAGAGAGAGAGAGAGAGAGAGAGAGAGAGAGAGTTCACATTCCTCTATGCATAATTTCACAACATTGTCACTTCTCTATCTAAAAAAATTGATTTTGAGTGTTTGTGTACTGAAGACCTTCTCACTACTTGAGGTATGAGTAGAGGGTGAAGATTCATCATCATCGTCATCATCAACATCATCATCATCTGACATAGGCTGACATGCATATCTTAATTCTTTCCTTTCTTGCTTTTCCCTTTGTCGCTCTTCAAGTCATTATCTGGAAAAAAATTTAAGGGTCCAAGAATCTCATTTCACTATTTTCCACTAACCAAGTGGTATTTATCTCTTAGTCTTGAGTAATTGGTTAATAATCTCATTCTTAATAGAATTCATAACCACATTCTCCATTTCTAGTTTTCTTCTCGATTGCTGAAATATTTTCTTCTCAACTAAACATTTTGTAACTAGTTTATATAAAGTTGTATTTTTCTCTTTGCCAATCCTTTAGGCATATGATTGAGCCTTTAGATCCACAAAAGAGTTAAAATTTAGGTCTAGTAAAGAATAGTATTAGATCCCAAATTTTAAAACTTCATCACCCAATAAATTTTCATGTTTAAAGGGAACCATTTGATGATTTTCATTTCCACCAAGAACTTATAAAGCAATTAGAATTTTAAGGAAGACATGCCCCTATTGGCATTATATTGTATTCATCATTAGTGACAACACTTACTCAATTTTGAATGATTACCAAGTTCATCAGTTAGTCTACAGTGTATACCAAGCATTCAGTGGCTACCTTGTAGGTTCATCACTTAAGTAGTTCATACCAAGCATTCCTGAAGCTACCAAGTGAGTGTGCAGTCAAGTAGTTCATACCAAGCATTCATGAAGCTACCTAGTGGGTGTGTAGCCCACTGATATCTACCGAGCATATAGTTTTCATTGAGCTTCATAGTGTTTACCAAGTGATATAAGTCTAGTGTTTATTGATTAATGAAAGTGTAGTGCTTACCAAGTGAAAGTAAGGTAAACAAAGGATTCAATTTTTACCGAGTGATACTATATCTGTCGAGTCTCCAATGGTTACCAAGTTCCAAGCTATGTTGTGTGATTAGTATGGACAAAGCCTCTACTTCTACCGAGTGCATGATGATGTCAATTAATATAGTGGATTCCAAGTATCAGAAGGTTACCAAGTCAGCTTGAAGAACCCAAGTTTTCTACTATTTGGCTGACTCAGTAATATTTTGTTCACTTGTGTTTTGGCCGACCTTGCAATTATAATTATTGGAATGTTATATATGTAAGGTATTATATCATTTACAATGTATGCATGAGAGTATCAAGATAGACATGTAATGTTTTTAGAAGAATGAAAGTGAATCAGCAGCAGAGCAGAGTATTCAACAAGGTCTGCAAGGAGTAGTAAAGATTCATCATTTAGAAGAGGTGATCTATACTTCAAGGATCTAATTAGCAATCAAGTTCTAAGTAGATCAATTGTCTCATCCACTAACCAAGTGGTATTTATCTCTTAGTCTTGAGTGATTGGTTAGTAGTCTCATTCTTAATAGAATTCATAACCACATTCTCCATTTCTAGTTTTCTTCTCGATTGCTGAAATATTTTCTTCTCAACGAAACATTTTGTAACTAGTTTATATACAATTGTATTTTTCTCTTTGCCAATCCTTTAGGCATATGATTGAGCCTTTAGATCCACAAAAGAGTTAAAATTTAGGTCTAGTAAAGAATAGTATTAGATCCCAAATTTTAAAACTCCATCACCCAATAAATTTTCATGTTTAAAGGGAACCATTTGATGATTTTCATTGCCACCAAGAACTTATAAAGTAATTAGAATTTTAAGGAAGACATGTCCCTGTTGGCATTATATTGTATTCATCATTAGTGACAAGACTTACTCAATTCTAAATGATTACCGAGTTCATCACTTAGTCTATAGTGTACACCAAGCATTCAGTGGTTACCTTTTAGGTTCATCACTTAAGTAGTTCATACCGAGCATTCCTGAAGCTACCGAGTGAGTGTGCAGTCAAGAAGTTCATACCGAGCATTCATGAAGCTATCGAGTGGGTGTGCAGCCCACCAATATCTCTGAGCATATAGTGTTCACTGAGCTTCATAGTCTTTACCAAGTGATGTAAGTCTAGTGTTTACTGAGTAATGAAAGTGTACTGCTTACCAAGTGAAAGCAAGGTAAACGAAGGATTCAATTTTGACCGAGTGATACTATATCTGCCGAGTCTCCAATGGTTACCAAGTGCCAAGATATGTTGTGTGATTAGTATGGACCAAGCCTCTACTTCTACCGAGTGCATGATGATGCAAATTAATATAGTGGATGCCAAGTATCAAAAGGTTACCAATTAGCTTGAAGAACCCGAGTTATATACTGTTTGGCCGACGTAGTAATATTTTTTTCACTTGTGTTTTGGCCGACCTTGCAATTATAATTATTGGAATGGTATATATGTAATGTATTATATCATTTACAATGTATGCATGAGAGTATCAAGATAGACATGTAATATTTTGAGAAGAATGAAAGTGAATCAGTACCAGAGCAGAGTATTCAACAAGGTCTACAAGGGGTAGTAAAGATTCATCAGTCAGAAGAGGTGATCTATACTTTGAGGATCTAATTAGCAATCAAGTTCTAAGTAGATCAACTATCTCATCCTAATAGGTGAATTAGTTTTGTAAATCCTTTAATAGGGTAGACTTAATAGTCTTTGTATAAATCTCCTAACAGAGTGCATACTTCATTGTATGTTTGTAAATCCTCTAACAAGGTGGACCTAGCATTCCTCTGTGCTCCTAATAGGGTAGATCACTAGAAGTGGTCAATGCAAGCCTTAGAAGGCTAACTTCATACTGCAGTAATGAAGTTTTGTGGGTATCATCCCCACCCCAGTTTTACTTTCTATTTGGAAGGTTTCAGGGTTACCAAATCACTGTGTACATGTGTTATAAATGTTTGATCTCTCATATATGCAGTAGATTAGATGAATGAATGGTGAATAGTATATATGGTTAAAGTATTAAATTATTTAAAAATTTTGAGGTTACTGATTCACCCCTCCCCTCTCAGTAACCTGTCATTTCTTGAATATTTCCAACAATTGGTATCAAAGCTTTTGTGGTTCTCAGGATAAAGTTTGACAACTTAAGCAAAGATCAAGGACAATGGAGATATTCAGACTTGACGAAGCTATTGAAAATGAAAAGCTAGATCTATAAATGACCATGGCTCAACTCAAAAAAATCAAAGGAGCATCTTTCTCAATCTCGAATGAGAAGGAAGGAACTTGCAAGATAAATGAATGACCATCAGTATGCTGAAGAAAATATTGAAGCCCTTTTACCATCAAGTAGTTTAGATGAAGCTAATGAGGCAATCAAGGAACTTCTAGCAAAGAATGACTCTCTGCAAGAAGAAGTAAGAAAGCTTAAAAGAGAATAAGAAATCCAATCAATCAGGCTATGTGAAGTTTTGGAACAGAGAAACAAGGCAAATGAACACTTAGAGATAAGAAATAATAAATCCCTTCAGCATGAAGATCTTATGGATCAAATATCTAATGCAAATGAAAAAATTATGAATCTAAAATTTGAAAATGAAAGCCTAATCAATGATTTAATCACTGAAAGACAAATACATGAAAGCTTACAAAGCGACTTAAGATTTGAAAGACAAATCAATGAAAGTTTGGAAAATGACTTAATCACTAAAAAGAAAGTCAATCAAAGGATAATGAAATCTCAAGAAGACATGACTCAATTAAATCAACAAAGTGAGCAGAATCTTCATAGACAAAAAGGTAAAGCTGGTCTTGGTTATAAGGAAGAAGGTGAAACCTCCAAACAAGGTGCCCAAAGGAATCAAAGACCTACTTGCAATCACTGTGGTAAGTTAGATCACACATCAAACAAGTGTTAGAGCAATGGAAAAGGTAAATTCAATGGTAAATGCTACAATTGTAGTCAACATGGTCATAAAGCTAATGAATGCAAGGAGAAACCAAAATTTGAAAGAAATTGTCACAAATGCAAGAAGCATGGTCACAAGGCAATCCAATGCAGATCTAAATGATTCAATCTAGTTGAACAACTTGTTAAAACAATATTTAGATGGGACTACAATACTTGGTGCAGATGTCATTATTATGGAGAATATGGACATATTTGTATAAACTATACAAGACATCACCTAAGGAAGAAGGACACTAATGTAAGATGCTATACATGCATAGAACTTGGTCATATAGCTAGAAACTACATGAACATAGAAGGAGTTGAAGATGAAAAGAAAGCTAAAACTGATAACATTTGGAAGTAGATGAGGCAACAGTAGATTCCTAAATCTACTGAACAAGATAGTTCAAATGATGGCAAAGTCACTCAAGAAGTGAGTGACTCCACCATCTCTAGTTAAGATCCATAAACAAAGATATGGAACTGCATTTTCTAGTGATATCTCAAGAAGTTCTAAAATGAAATAAAGTAAATGATCCAATTAGTATTTTAGATACAAAGGGTCACAATAAATCGGGTCATGCCAAGCAAGGTCAGTCACAAACTCAACCGAGCTAGGTCGGGAGTAACTAAAGTTTTGTTCAATCACTGAGTTGTAAGCACCTACCGAGCAAGTGAATGATAGCCTATCAAGCACTATGTCATCTCAGCTACCTTCATACCAAGCATTTATGGCAAAATTTTGGTCAAAAGGGCAGAATTTGATTTCATTTTTCACTGCGATTATAGAGCTAAGAAATTTCCAGCAATTCCAAAGCAAATTCCAAGTGATTTCAAGCAATTTTCAAGCGGGGAATTCGTTCAAAATTTTCTTACACCTACAAATTAGTGATGGAATCCAGAAGTAGCAATAGCACCAAGGAAAAAAGAGGTTCAAAAATGCTAGTTAAAGGTGTGGAGTGGAAGGCACCAAATTTCAAGCTAGTTCCAGCAATTGCAGAATCACTCGACCCCAATGGAGCTCAATCATAAACTCCATCAAAGGTACTTCTCATAAACAACATTCGTACACATTTCAAATTTTCTATTCAAAAGATTGGAAATCTAGAGATGGACAATGCCCTAGGAGAGATGAGTGTTGATAGCTCTTTGAAACCCAAGCATAAGCATCTAGAGACCAAAGGGTTAACCCATATCTCGCATATGCCAAGAAGTTTCCAAATTAAGTGGATCAGGAACATACTCAGTTGTATTCACAATGGGAAACTATGGTTAGAGCAGCCAGTGTTAATCACCAAGAAGATGATTCGTAAGATTACCGGTCTCCCCATGAAATGTAAAGCGAAAACTACCAAAACCCTAGGTCGGGAGGAGTTACAGAAGAAAACCCTAGCTAAATGGGACGGTAGAGGTTTGAAGGTAAGCACTATATCTGATGTTAAATTAAGGTTTGGCATTCACATCATTCCCCAAAAAATTTATAGCTCTAGTCATTTGAATAGTGTGTTCTGTGAGGATATTGATTTGGCATTCAAAATTGTGAAGAAAAATCTTGAATTTGACCTATTAGAATTATTGTTGAAACAATTGAACAAGAATATCGATAGCATAAGGACTTCAAAGAATAATCCCTACAAATTTGGTTCCATGTTAATTTTTATATTTTCCTATATTCAAAAATTATTTCCATCAAAAGGCTCAGTTGTATGGAGAAAAGATATTCCAGTTTTATATCAGATTAATGAGTTTATTGCTGACATGGGTGAAAACTTTGAGAAGGTTATGGATAATTATTTTGAAGATTTCAAGGAAAGGATGAACAATAGGTTCTGAATTCCACCAAAACTGGTTCAAGATTACAAAGATGATGTATGCTTCATGGTTGATTGTGATAGAGTATACATTTAGGTAGTTAGACACCAAGTTGCATGGGTGAAACCTCTTCCTTATGAGGTGAATATTGATGAAGCCAGGGACATCATTGAAGCACTAGTAAATGAACCTATAGATCCTAAGCTTCCTTCCTTTGGGACTTATGATGAAGCCAAGACTAGAATTGAGCTTGAAATCAAGCTACCCTAGGCTATAAGAAAAGGCAAGAGAAAGATAGAAAAGCTGAAAACTGCAACTGGCCCTCTTATGCTTACTGAAGGAAAAGGTGAGGATGAAAAAGAAGAAGAAGAAGAAGAAGAAGGTGAAAAACTTGAATTTGAAAAAGAAGAGGAAACACCAAAGAATAAAGGGAAGGTTATTATCACCAAACATAAGAAGCAGCCTAATGCAGTATTCTCTAGAAGAACCAGACAAGGCAAGCAGGAAATTGTACTTTTCAAGCCTCCACTCACATTTGAGGAAAGGCTAAAAAAATTGAAAGAGGGAGATGGCATCACAAATTTCAGGGCATTGAAATTTGAAACAAGGACTGATGCAGAGAAAATGTAGATTGAGGAACTAGTACTTAGTAAGATGGGAAAATGGAAATACTCCCCAGACCAACTTGCCCCTTAAATCTCCAAAGAGCTGTTGGAGAGATTGCAACCAAGATGGGAGTCAACCACCCAAATAGCCAAGGACATATATGAGCAATCCCTAAATAATCTTCTACCAAGTCTTACTGAAGTAGAAATAAAGCCAATAATGAAGAATAACGAAGGTAAAATGATGATTAGATTTCACACATGTTTTATTTTAATTAAGGACATTGAACATGTTGTAAGAGATGCAACAAACATGTGGAAGAACATCTATCATCTGCAAAGGCCTAGTGATAATCTTGTTGAAATCAAGGATGATGATGGTAGTGACAACGATGATTTTGATAGCACTCCATCCATCATAGTTACTCCAAGAGAGATGCATGCACTAATGGAAGAAAAAGAGGAAGAAGCACTTGAGGAAGAAAAAGATGAAGAAGATCCAATAAAAATTGTAGCAAAAGTTATTGCATCCCTTCCTCACTCTCCAACAAAGACAGTTAAATCTACTATGGACACAGCTTCTGTAAGTGAAATTTTGAGCACAACAATCTCTACCATAGCTCAATCTTCACCAGCCACCTCCTAGCTCTAGGTATCTAAAATAGATGTGCCAAACACTTCATCTACCAAGCTATTTTTCACTTCTTCAACCACCAAGTTAGCCTCCTTAGCTCCTTCACCATCAGTGAGTGTAATAGTAAGTTCTACAATTTTGTCTCCATCAATTCCAATAATTTCTATAGTTTTGTTCTCATCAACATTATCTGTATCCACTTTGACTCCAATTGGTTTGGATACTACTATGGGTACTCTACCGAGTGTGATACCATTTTTGGGAAGTGTTTCAATTTTTTATTTGGTTAGTACATCTATTGGTATTCAATCCTTGAATCCTATCCCATTTTTCACTACTAGCTCTTCTATCTCCACTATTGTGTCTATTCTTAAGGTCAAACTAGTCATCACAGAAGTAAAAAAAAAGCATCCATTAAAACTTCTAATCACTGGAAAGGAAAATGGAGAAGACATTGACTTAGACACAGAAATAGTGATTCCAAAGATTGACTATGACAATGCTACCATTGAAGAGATGAGGTTAGCCAGTCAACTCATAGAGATGAAAGCTATGTAGAAACAGTTAAGATTAGAAAGGGATAAGGAATACAGAATAATTGAGAATGCCAAGGATATAATTATAGATGCTATAGGTGTTGAAGTAGATTCTACTCAACACATTTTGATTTACTTAGAAGAGGCAATACATAAATTTAATGATGATTCTTTCGGACAAGAGAAACTAATTGAAAAAGTTGAAAGGAAATTTGATAAAAAGATGCTAGAGCATATTGCTCAAAAGATAGCAATCAAGCAAGTTGAATTGACAACATTTTTGGGTAATTTTGAGAATTCTTTTAATAATGCAGCATCACTTTTTGCCAAACTATGTGATGTTTCTAGTTTTACTAAAGAAATAAAGGATAAGCTAAATAAGATTGACATTGATATGAAATTGAGTGCATCCAAGTTAAAGGTGGACTCTTCCTCCACAACCTCCCATCACACTAAAATCAGATATTTGGCAGATGTATAGGTAGAACTATTGAGAGAGGAAGCAAGGATCTGGTCTACACTCATAGACATCCAGAACATGATCCTTCCTATCATGGACACAATGAAGAAACATATTGCTCATTGCAAAACATTGGTCCAAGATCATAACTTCTTAGTGGCCGATCACATGATCCAGTTATCAGCAGAAGTTCAAATTTCTCTCTCCACCTATCAAATTTTGCAGGCAGACTTGGGATAATACTTTTGCCACCATCCTTAAGGTACATCAAGATTTTCTATCTCACTTTGGTGTAGTCATATAAACTATATATGTAGTCCTTTGGCATTATAGTAAAAAGGGATGAGAGATTTAGCATAATAAGTGAGGAGAGTTATCACTATAAGTGAAAGGGGGAGTTAGCACTCAATAGAGTTAGCATGTGTACATAAATATCTTTATATATCTATATATTCTAAGTCATCAAGAAGATATATAGAAATGTATATGCACCAGTTCTACAAAGGTCAATTTTGAAAAACCAAAATTCATTAAGTTAGGTTATGCACATATGTTTTGGCTTATAAGTATTTTTTCACTAATGACAAAGGGGGTGATTGTTGGTATTATATTATATTTGTCATTAGTGAAAACACTTACTCAATTTTGAATGATTACTGAGTTCATCACTCAGTCTATAGTGTATATTGAGCATTCGGTGGTTACCTTGTAGGTTCATCACTTAAGTAGTTCATACCAAGCATTCTTGAAGCTACCGAGTGAGTGTACAGTCAAGCAGTTCATATCGAGCATTCATAAAGCTATCAAGTGGGTGTGCAACCCAGCAGTATCTACCGAGCATATAGTGTTCACCGAACTTTGTAGTGTTTACTGAGTGATGAAAGTGAAGTGTTTACTGAGTAATGAAAGTGTAGTGCTTACCAAGTGAAAGAAAGGTAAATGAAGGATTCAATTTTTACCGAGTGATACTATATTTGCCGAGTCTCCAATGGTTACCAAGTTCCAAGCTACATTGTGTGATTAGTATGGACTAAGCCTCTAATTCTATTGAGTGCATGATGATGCCAAGTAAGACAATGGATATCGAGTATCAGAAGGTTACCAAGTCAGCTTGAATAACCTGAGTTTTCTATTGTTTGGCCGACTCAGTAATATTTTTTGTTCACTTGTATTTTGGCTAACCTTGCAATTATAATTATTGGAATGGTATATATGTAACGTATTATATCATTTAAAATCTAGACATGTAATGTTTTGAGAAGAATGGAAGCGAATTAGCAGTAGAGCAAAGTATTCAGCAAGGTCTACAAGGAGAAGTAAAGATTCATCAGTCAGAAGAGGTGATCTATACTTCAAGGATCTAATTAGCAATCAAGTTGTAAGTAGATCAACTATTGCATCCTAATAGGTGAATCAATTTTGTAAATCCTTTAACAAGGTAGACTTAACAGTCTTTGTATAGATCTCCTAACAGAGTGCATACTTCATTGTATGTTTGTAAATCCTCTAATAAGGTGGACCTAGTAGTCCTTTGTGCTCCTAATAGGGTAGATCACTAGAAATGGTCAATGTAAGCCTTAACAAGCTAACTTCATAATACAGTAATGAAGTTTTGTGGGTATCATCCCCACCCCAATTTTACTTTCTATTTGGAAGGTTTTTGGGTTACCAAATCATTGTCTACATGTTTAATAAATGTTTGATCTCTCGTATATGTAGTAGATTATATGAATGAATGGTTAACAGGATATATGGTTAAAGTGCTAAATTATTTAAAATTTTTGAGGTTACTGATTCACCCCTCCCCTCTCAGTAACTTGTCATATGTTGAATATTTCCAACAGCCCCATCATCCTCATAAGATCAAGATTTGAAGTAATTTTTGATTGATCGTTATCCAATGATTCTAAAGGGGATAACCTTCTAACCAAAAAATTTAGTTGCCAAGTACAAATTTTCCTTTTGTTTATCTGAATCAGATTTTAGTATCAAAATTATCTTGATGTTTATTTTCTCAATGTACATGGGAATTTACATCCACTATAATGTGCTCCATCTTTTTGTCTTCATTTATTATTGTCAAACTATACATATTTGCAAAGGGTTTATCAACTTCATTTACCAACTGTAGACTCCAAACGACCTCTAGCAATTTGATGTTTTCTCTCTGCTGATACTTTTTAATGATGGATAGATAAGATATCAAAGGATAATAATATATTGACCTTTTTTGAACAAACCTTCTCTTGCTAAAATCTTGTGCAAATAGATGGCAGCTAAAATATACACCTCCTTTTTCTACACTACTTGTTATTTTTTTTGAGCTCCAAGAGTCTCATACATTGGCATGTTCTAATGATCCCTTAGATTGGTGAGACTGGGGAGACCTAGATAACATTCACCTTGGTTGTAATGAAGACATGATATGCGTTTGTGCCTAGATGTTAGATGATGATGATGGATACTCACCATCTTCTAGTAGCTCATGTAGTGATTAAAGGTCTTCAATGAACATGTATTTAGAAATAATACTTTAATAGATCTTATGGGATCTTAAGGAATTTTAAGAAGTCCTACTATCCCTTTTGACACACTATGACCTCTCATGACCCCTTTCGACACACTAGACCCAACCATTATGTTCTTGTTCTTTCTCTTACTACTCTAAACAATTTTGTGAAATGGGATTCAATAGTTATATAGAAGTTTCATTAGAAAACATAAAGAAATATTTATTTTATGGAAATAATAGTAGAAATCCCCTAGATTGGTTGCATTTCTATGCCCTCCAAATCTGGTGGTCGTGGCATATATTGATAGGCTTTGATGATTCCTAAGATTTTTGAGACTAGGAAGACGTAGTTAACATTCACCTTGGTTGCACTTAACACATGAAATGCATGTGAGCCTATGTTAGATGTCTTGGAAATATAAGAGGAGTAACTAAGATGAGAGGGATGAATTAGTTACTACAAAAATAAATCCCAAGTCCCTTATATGTTAGTACAAAATAAACTCTAAAAATTGAATATTGCTGATGCTCGACAAATACACATAAAAATTCTATAACTCGATAAATACTAAATATGCTCAGTATGTACTACTTAACATGCAAATCTTAGATATTATCTATGATTACCATTACTTTAACATAGTTGAAAACACATAAGAGTAAATAGCATGAACACATTTGACACCAGGATTTTATGTGGAAACCCAATTTGGGAAAAAAAAACCAATTGCAACTTGTTATCGATTTCACTCTTCCGAAGTGATCCTTTTTAGGAGCCAACCCTTTTAAAGGTTACAAAACACACTATTAGGTGTGACCTATTTAAAGGATTTAATCACACTATTAGGAGTGGCCATGTTAGAGGTCTTTAGACAATTTAATAGAATTATCACCTTGTTAAAGGATTTACAAATAGCTATTAAGCCAACTCTGTTAAGAGATTTAGATCACTGCTACAATGGTTAGAGAGTAATAATGAGATGAAAAAATTTCTAATGCAACTGATTTTTTGACTATAGATCTCTATTCTAGCTTATACTTGATCCTTCGTAATTGAATATATCTCTTCTACTCCACAAGGATATTCTGCTTATCCTTATGATTCACTACTTCTTAGCATCATCAAATCTTCCATAATCTCACACTCTTATGCACTTTCAGATTATTGACTTGACCTTATATTTATGTCGTTCACATTATCTGGTTGGCTAGAATACAACTTACAATAACTAATATTCATCATCTCATTCTGCTAGAACTAATAGATAAAACAATTAAACTCAATATGCCAAAACAAGAAAATCCTTCATTATATAACCCTGCTCAGTAGACTCTAATATATAAATGATTTTCCTATGTTAATCAAGTGAACCCAGTTAACACTCATCTTCTATAAACTTTCCTTTGGCACATGAGTGAACTTGGTAGACATCGCCTTCTGAACAAGAAAAACATAGGAATGCTTGGTAGACATAGAAATCTATCTTGACTATGCAAGTGATCTCAGCATGCACTGACTGATAATGATATGAAATTTGTGTAACATCAAAGATAATACACAATTAATCAATTGTATCCAACAATCTCCCTCTTTGACATTGATGCCAACATAACATGTCATAACACAATGAAATTTTTGGAACAAGAATAAAGTAAGGAACATATCTTTACTTTCATTTTGATTCATGTCTATGAGAAATTTCTTTTTTAGTATGAACTCTTTCTACCTTTAGTTCTCCCTCTATTAAAAAACTTTAATCTACAACACTTTCTGCCAAGTTCATTCTTCCTCTTTGATATCACTATGACAACACACTTCTCCCTCTTACAAAAAACTTCTCCTTTATAATTAAAATTTCTTATGAGATATTAGTGTAAACTTCTCCCTTTTTGACAACACATTCCAAGTAGAATAATTCTATTAATATCAATCTACCTAAAGTATTGATTCATTTGCAATATGCCTTTGTCAATTCTGCATGAATTGATTGATCTTCAACATGTTTTGGTTGATGCATTACTAAACCTGATTTAGTTAGCTTCAAATAATGGAATGACCCCTAGCTTACCTCTTAGATACAAAAATACATTCTTTGGTAATGTTTTGGTGAATATGTCTGCAATTTTCTCTTTTGTATTCACATATTCCAATCTGACTTCTTTATCTTGCAACAATTCTCTTAAGAAGTGAAGTTTTATAGCAATGTGCTTTTTTTTGGTATGCATCACTTGATTCTTTGATATATTGATTGCACTGGTGTTATTACAATATATGACTACTAGATCCTTGATCTCTATCTTCATTCCTTTCAACAATTGTTTGGACCAAACAATATTAGAACAATTAACTATTGTTGCCACATATTATGCCTCTCTTGTGGATTGAGAGATACAATTTTGTTTCTTGCTTGTCCAAGACACTAGTCTTTTACCAAGAAAGAATTCTTCACCAATAGTGCTCTTCCTATCATCAATACATCTTTCCTAATCAACATCAATGAATACCTTTAAGTCCAAATTGCCTCATTTTTCGTACCATAAGCCATATTCTTTAGTACCTTTTAGATGGGTAAAAGTACAAAGTTGTGTCACCTTTTAGGCCGACGTATTAGAATGATTGAATTTGAGTATTTCTACATAAAAATCAATTTCTTTTAAACATGTGATCTTGATAAATTTATCCTAGCTAAGTTATATATGGTCTCACACTTTTCCAATTAGAAATGTCTATTAAATGCATTTTTTATACTAGTTATTATCTAGTTACTAAAGAAATAAAATTATTTTAGAAAACTGATGTTTCAATAATTCTTACTATTTTTTATTATATTTTTTTAATAGAATATAAACAACATTTTATAGAGCTCTAATTCATCAATATTCTCATATAGAGTTCATAGTGTTTTAATTAGATATAGTATATTGTAATTAAAAAATTCTACGAGTATGTATTATAACACTCGAGAAGATGTTGATTTTGAGAAAGGAAAAACTATTAAATCATATTAAAAAAATTAAGAATTACATGACATTCTAGAGCAGAGAGTCCTCTTCTAGAATGTATAATTTTTCTTTTGGTTGAAATACATTATTTTGAAAAATGTGGTCAGAGATAAAAAGTATCAATTTGAATGGTTATAAAAGAGAAAATATAGGTCTAAAGAAAATTTTAACCCTTGATTTTTCTAGATGCATATGTTATCTACAACATAATCTAAGATCAGATGGAAATAAGTTTATTTCCATGTCATTTTTCGGTGGGAACTAGACCCGTAATTTCTAGAATTTTTCAACAAATAAAAAGTGATCTTTAAAAATAGGAAAATATATCATTTCTTATTCCAAATAATTATAAAAAATTATAATCCTACACTTCATCCTTTTCTACACACATTTCATTAGTTTACTTCATTTTTAAATTCTAAATAATAATAGCAAATTTATTTCATTGAATGTGAACAATTATACTTTTGTTAGCCTTTTCCTTTATAGAAGGGTGGCACAATTTTGTGCTTTTACCTAGATATCTCATGATTCTTTTGATTGCCATCACGTTATTTTCTTTGGGATTTGCTAAGAATCTTGCCACCATGCCAACTATTAATGCAATATAAGGCCTAATCATTGATTTGTATGTGGTCTAATCTACCTCTTTGGAATCGTCATTTTTGGAAAGCTTATGTCCAGAAGACACAGGGGTTCCAACTGGTCTTGAGTCTTCCATTGCAAATTTCTTTAGTATCTCTTTCATATATTTGGATTGAGTAATGTAGATACCATTTTTCTTCTGTTGAATCTGTAATCCAACAAAGAATTTTATCTCTCCAAACATAGAATATCAAATTCTTTACTCATTTCTTTTGAAAATATCTTGCATAAGTTATCATTTCCTATAAATAGTGTGTCATCAACAAATATTTCTACCAACACAATCTACTTTTCTGGTCTTTTTTTGATATAGACTAATACTATTATCATTTGTTCTTTGAAAACAAATCTATACCAAGTAATTATGAAGTCTTTCATACCAAGCTTTGGGAGCTTGCTTGAGACCATATAATGCTTTTTGTAATTTGTAGACCATGTCCCTTTTTTTAGGATCTACAAAACCTTTTGGTTGTTTAATTTAGACTTCCTCATCAAGAATTTCATTCAAGAATGTAGATTTAACATTCATTTGATACACTTTAAATCCTTTGTGTGCTACATATGCTAGTAGACTTCTAACACTTTCTAATCTTCCAACAAGAGCAAGAATCTCACCACATTCAATATCTTCTTCTTGAGAATAGCCTTTACACACCAATCTTTCTTTGTTTCTAGAAACTTTTCCATCTTCATTAAGCTTTTTTCTAAACACCAACTTTGTGCCAATTACACTTTTATCCTTGGGTTTAGCAACAAGATTCTAGGTTTTGTTCTTCTCTATTCTTTCTATTTATTCATTCATTCATTCAAGCCAACTTTCATTGTCTAGAGCATCTTTAACATTTCTAGTTTCAAATTTAGCAAGTAAAAATGTATTTTTTAGTTTTTTTCTTATCATTGTTCCATCAGATTTGTCACAGTTATCTAATTAGGTGCATGATGCCTTCTAACATATCTTGCTAACATAGGTTCTTTGGATTTGGAATGAGTTTCACTATTTTCATCATGAACTTTAGTATCAAGCTTGAGTCCCACTATCTGTGACTTGGCTCCATCAAACTTAGTTTGAACTAGCTTAGTAGCCTTTGACTATGACTTAGGTCCTTCAGACCATGACTCATGTTGCACTATCTACAACTTAGTAGCTGTTGGAGATTTTTAGGACTCAAGAGGTGAAGCCTCCTTTCTTTGCGATAGATTAGGCAAGGTATCAAGTTCATAGTAAAAAAATCTTTCATAATCCTCCAGCTCTTTACTACTTTCTTCTTTACTCCTTTCTGCAAACGCATCAATTCTCACATTTGCACTTTCTATGATTTTATGAGTAGACAAATTCAAACATTTGTATTCTTTACCCCTGCAAGAGTATCCTAGAAATATGCCTTCATCACCTTTGACATCAATTTTTCCTTTTCTAGACTCTTTCAAGATATAGCATTTGTTACCAAATTATTTCAAGTAACTTACATTAGGTTTGTAGCCATACTATAGTTGATAAGGAGTTTTATTTGAATCTTTCCTTAGATGTATTCTATTGAAGGTATGAACTGTAGTTGATAGCTTCCTTCTAGTATTTGATTGCAACATTCTTTTCTATCATCAATGTTCTTGCACAATCCATGATGGATCTATTCCTTCTTTAAGCTATACCATTCCGCTAAGGTGTACCAGGTGCTGATACTTGTGTTTTGATCCCTCTTTCAATGCAAAAATCATTGAATTCATTTGAGATGAATTCACCACCTTTGTCTACTCTCAAACATTTCAATATTTTTCCAATTTATTTTTCTACTCTTGCCAAATACCTATTGAATTTTCAAAAAGCTTCTAATTTTTATTTTAGGTACATTACAGTCATCATTCTACAATAACCATCAACAAAAGGAAAGAAAAAATTTTCTCCACTATAACTCTATATTCCAATGGGTCTACATAACTCTGTATATACAAGTTCCAAGACTTCTTCATAATGATAGCTCTTTCTTTTGAAGCTAGTCTTTGCCATCTTAGCAATTTGACGATTTTTCCATAAACCCATATCAGGTTTCTTCAAACAAGGAATACCTCTTACTATTCTATGTTTTCTTATCTTAACCAAATCATCAATGTCTACATGACATATTCTTTTGTGCCATATAACCAACTTTTTTTTTGCTTGAGCAATAAAACATGAACTTTCACTCAGATCAAGATAAAATAGATTACCTTTTGTTTGTTTGCTAGATCCAACTAGATTTCCTTTTCCATATAGTAGTTTGGCATTTCCATCCATGAATCCTACCTTGAATCCAATGTTATTCAATTTTACTACACTCAGTAGATTATGCTTTAATCCTTCAATCAAATAAGCATTGTTACATACAATTTCCTTTGTCAAACAAATACATTCTTTTCCTTTTATGTTACAAGGTTCATTATTTCCAAATCTCACACTACTATCATAATATTCCACGTGCTCAAATTTTGTTTTATCTATAGTCATATGATGTGAAAAGCCATTGTCAATAATCCATGTATCATTTTTGCTAACATGAGAGGTAAGTTCCATTTTATCTCCTTCATCATAAGTTTCATCTTTTATTGCAATACATACCATTTCATCTTCACTATTATAAAAATATTTAGCCATAAAACAAGATTTCTTAAATTTTTCTTGTAGTTCTTGTAGTTCTTGAAATCCTTCTTTCCTTTGTTCTTATTTCTTTTATTTTCATCTTTGTTTTGTCTATTTGGACACCTTGTAGCAATGTGACCAACTTCTCCACAAGAAAAACAAATCAGAGAAACTTTACCTTTGTACTTTCCTCTACCTTTGGAATACCTTCTTGCAAGTAGGGATTCAACAACTTCAAGATCATTGTCTTAGCTTTCTTCTATTTCTTCTTCTTCACTTCTGGATTGATTGGCCTTTGATTTCTAACTCTTTTTCTTGATTGAGATTTTAGCTTCAAATGAAAATTCAATACCTTTTGAACTAGGAACATATTTATCAAAGTTATCTAACTCAAAAGCTATCAATCTTCCAACTAGAGCATCCAAAGATATTTTATTATTGGGATCACATCTCATCTCTTGAATACAAGACACTCTAATTGTATAAATAGGAAGAAGACTTCTAAGTATCTTTCTTACAACTATTTTGTCTTCAATGTCTCCTCTAGATGCTTTGATTGTGCTCACACTTGCTTTGAATCTTTCCACATATTTTGCAATGGTCTCATATTCTCTCAATTTCATTTGATCAAAATGACCTTTAAGACTTTCAGCCTTAGGTCTTCTTACATTGTCATCTCCTCCATAAATGTCTTTCAGTTTGGTCCACATTTCATGAGCATTTTTGCAACCATTTACTTCATCAAATTCAGCATAACTGAGGGTATATGCAATATCAATCATCATTATGTTATAATTCTTCTTTTCAACAATATCTTCAATTCATAATGCTCTAGTGGGAGTCTTATATTGAACATCAAGATAAACTTACAACCTAAATCACTAGTGGTAGCCAAATGTAACCTCATAAGTCCTTGCTATGCTGCAAAATTCTCTATGTTTAGCTTGCAAATCTCTCTTTTGTAAGACATTCTGATCTTTAGCTTAGGTCCTTGAAACCTTCTCTGCAAGCACCAAAAGCCCTGATACCAATTGTTGGAAATATAAGAGGAGTAACTAAGAGGGGAGGGGTGAATCAGTTATTACAAAAATAAATCCTAGATCCATTCGATGTTAGTACAAAATAATCTCTAAAAACTAAATACAACTAATGCTCAACAAACACACATAAAAACTTTGTAACTCAGTAAATATTGAATATGCTCGGTAAGTACCTAACAGATGAATCTTTAGATGTTATCTTTGATTACCATTACTCTAACTTAGTTGAAAACACATAAAAATAAATAGCATGAACACATTTCACACCAAGATTTAACATGGAAACCCAATTTTGAAAAAACCATCAATTGCTACTAGTTACCATTTTCACTCTTCTTCAGTGAGCCCTTTTAGGTGCCAACCCTGTTAAAGGTTACAAAACACACTATTTGGTGGACCCTATTAAAGGATTTAATCACCCTGTTAGGAGTGGCCTTGTTAGAGGACTTTAGATAGTTTAATAGAACTCTCACGTTGTTAGAGGATTTATAAATAGTTGTTAATCCAACATTGTTAAGAGATTTAGATCATTGCTACAATTGTTAGAGAGTAACAATGAGATGACCTAATTTCTAATGCAACTGAATTTCCAATTCTAGATCTCTATTCTAGCTTATACTTGATCCTTCCTCATCAAATATATCTCTTCTTCTCCACAAGGATATTCTGCTTATCCTTTTGATTCACTTCTTCTTAGCATCATCAAATCTTTCATAATTTCACACACTCTTACACACTTATAAATTCTCAACTTGACCTTATATTTATATATTTTACATTATCAATTTGGCTAGAATACAACTTAAAATAAATAATATTTCTCTTCTTAGTTGGCTAGAACCAACATATAAAAAAAATTAACTCAATATGCCAAAATAAGAAAATCTTTTGTTAGCCAAACCTACTTGGTAGACACCAACATAGAAATGGGTTTTCTATGTTAACCAAGTAAACTCAGTTAACACTACATATTCACAAAGTTCCTTTGGTAACTGAGTAAGCTCAGTTAACAATCATCTTCTATTAACTTTCCTTTGGCACCCGAATGAACTCGATAGATACTACCTTCTAAACTAGGCAAAGATAGGAACTCTTGGTAGACACATAAAACTATCTTCACTGCCCAAGTGAGTTTTGCATGCACTGAGTAATAATGATATGAAATTTGTGTACCATCAAGGACAATACACAATTAATCAATTGTATGGACAAGATGATGATGATGAATACCCATCATCCAATAGTAGCTCAAGTATTAGCAAAAGGTGTTTAGTAAACATGTACTTAGAAACAATATTTTAAGGGATCTTATGATAATTTCTAAGATTCTTAAGATTGGAAAGACCTAGTTAACATTTTCTTTGGTTGTACTTAACACATAATATACATGTGAACATATTTCAGATGATGATGATGAATATTCACCATCTACTAGTAACTCAAGTGGTGAAAGATGCTCGATACTTTTGGTAATCTATTTGATATGGATTCCAAGGATAGCCAAAGTTCATAAAGCAAGAAAGAAAACATCCCATCATAGAAGTACTATATAGAACTGTCTAGTGATCATATTGTGTTGAATATGGCTTTTGATGTCACATGATGATGATGATGATGATGATGAATACTCACAATCTACTAGTACCTGAAGTAGTGGTAGAAGTTCTTTAGCGCATATGTAATTAGAAAAAAAGAAAACATAGAGAGATCTTATGGTAACTTAAGGGATCCTAAACTGTCCATTTTGATACTAGAGCTAAAAAAAATTTAGAAGCATTTATACTTTTCAATAGAGGAGATACACCCATTAGATCTAGAACTCCTTGTCCTTTAATACTACCTACATGACAATCGATACATGAATTTCAGTGATAAGATGCACAGATACCTTGAAAAAGAAGGTGCACTAGAACACAACTTAACACAATTTTATGAAGAGATATAGGAGGGATGACAATAAATAAAACATTCTGGTTGTCTGAAACCTTCTCAACCCTTGGTTGTTTCAAGAGTGTTATTTTGATCTTGACTTAATACATTTTTCCATCTCTATCAGCATGTTCTTGTTCTTTCTCTTGCTACTCTGAAGAATTTTGTGAATTAGGATTCAATGGTTGTATAGAAGAATTATGATAAATTTAAAAGAAATATTTATTTCTTACAAATAATAGTATTTAACCCATATTACATACCCCATTAACATATAGAGTCACAACTACATACTTCAACCCAAATAATTATAAAATTTGTTACAACTAAAAAAAGTTCATGTTTACAAGTGAAAAAATCATTGAAACATATAAAATTAAATGTACCACATTTGATAATGATGGTTGTATTTCCACATCCCTCAAATCTAGTGGTGGTAGCATATTGACAGGCTCTGATGATGCTTGAAATTGTTGAGACTAGGAAGACCTAGTTAACATTCACCTTGCTTACACTTAAGAGATGATATGCATGTGAGCCTATGTCATTGATAATTATGAATACTCACAAACTACTAGTAGATCAAGTAGTGATAGAAGGCCTTTAATGCACATGTACCTAGAAAGCTTGTAATGAAGATGGCACTTGCAACTACTAGACTATCATTTAAAACTTGTGATGAAGATGGCACCTACAACTAATGAAATATCATGGAAAACTTCAAATGAGGGTGGAACTTGCAATGACTAGAATTTCATGGAAAATTTATGATGAAGATGACACCAACTAATAGTATTTATTAGAAAATGTGTGATGAAAATGACATCTACATTCACCAAAGAACTTATCAACATGTTTCATTATTTCAAGATGTACACTAAATTGGCTATCAATGTCAGGCATCAAATTTTGTTTCACCTCGATGAGAGCTGCAATAAATTTTCTATCCATTCAAGAAGAATATTGTTTTATGTTTCCTTTCTTGTCATGGTGATGCACCCTTGTCTTAATTTCAAACCCTTCTTAATCCTATTCTTGACATACACACAAAACCCCATCACTGAGTTTTCCTACATGAAAAAAAATTAAAGATAAACTTGAGTAAAATGAATCAATATATCTCAGATTCTTCACATGAAGTCTTCATCATTTCTTTAAAAGATATTTTATCATCTAGTTCAACCATAAGAATCTCTCTCCTATACCCCAACCTTACATTGTATTGTTGCATTTCAATTAGGTCTTCCCTAGAAGGGTTACGATTTTGAAGAAAAATAAAGTAAATTATTACAAGACCCGTAGTTGGCATTCTAAAAGATAAACTTCCCTTGATAGAATTAGCCTTTGAATATTTGTATAAAACCCATTATGCATCATCCTTCCACTACACTCTTTGTTTTTATAAAACCCAATGCACAACATCCCTCCAATTCTTTATTTGATGAAATTAATCCATTTTTAGGTAGTTACTTAATTATTTGGGCCCAGTTCAACCTATTAGGCCTTTGAACAATTGAATATACTTTTAGATAGATAGAATGCAATTATGTTATGTCTAGTAAATTCATACTCCACATGAAGTGATCATGTAATGTATATTAGACATAATTGAATCACGTTATGTTTGGCATGATATTTTAGTCATACAACAAATAATATTATAGTGCCTCTTGTGTTTGCAATCTATACCATGTTATATTTTGATCTGATAACTACTTGTTACTCATGTTATTTTTACATTTGAAATGACCTAATGGTCAATTGTATACTTTGATTTCCAATATCATAGATGTTAGATTACTATGTTGTTTAGTTGATCATATTTTCATGATGATGCCTTTTTGAGATGACAATATGTTTTATGATGATATCATCGGATTACATTTATATGTTGGATTTGATGCTATGGTTATTTACTTCATCCTTACTTTGTGATGCTTTATGCGAAAGTGAGTGATGTGGATAGATTATTTTAGTATAATTAAATTTAGGTCATTTAATGCATTTATTACTTTGGCTATGTCATTATATGAAATTTTACTTGATCATGTAGTTTATTGTGCAAGATTTATGTCTCTTGTATGGCACATGGAGTTAGTGATTCAGTTGTTCATATTTACCCAATGTCATTGTTGGAACAATTGACTAATTGTGTATTATCTTTGATGTTAGATAAAATGTCATATCATTACTAGTCAATGTATGCCAAGCTCACTTGGAAATTGAAGACAGTTTTCTATGTCTACTAAGCATTCCAAAGTTTGCCTAGTTCAAAAGACGATATCTACCAAGTTCACTTGGGTGCCAAAGGAAAGTTTGTAGAAGTTAAGTAATAACTGAGCTCACTCGATTAATGAAGGAAATGTTGGATGGAACCCATATTAAATGAGCTCACTTGATTACCAAATAAACTTTGTGAATATGTAGTGTTAACTAAGTTCACTTGGTTAACATAAGAAAAACATTTTTGAGTTGGTCTCTATCGAGTAGGGTCAACTAGCAAAGGATTTTCTTATTTTGGCATATTGAGTTTAATTGAATTGTATGTTGGTTCTAGTTGAATAAGAAGATGAATATTAATTATTCTAAGTATTAGTCCAACCCACTTGATAATATGAAATATATAAATATAAGGTCTAGTTGAGAATTAGAAAGATGAATGCATGGAAGATAAATGAAGATTTAATGATGCTAAGAGGAAGTGAATCAGAAGGATAAGAAGAATATTCTTGTGAAGCTAAAAGGATACATTTTATCAAGAAGGATCAAGTATACAAGCTAGAATTGAGATTTATAATCAGCAATCTAGTTGTATCAAGAATCAGGTTATCTCATTGTTACTCTCTAACCATCGTAGTAGTGATCTAAATCTCTTAACAAAGTTGGCTCTAAAGCTATTTGCAAATCCTCTTACAAGGTGGCATTTCTATTGAATTGTCCAAGGACCTCTAACAAGACCAATCCTAATAGGGTGATTAAATCCTCTAACAAGATCACACCTAACTGTGTGTTTTGTAACCTTTAATAAGCTTGGGTCCTAACAGGGCTCACTTTAGAGGAATAAAAATTAGTAACTGGTTGCAATTGGTAGTTTTTCCCAAATTGGGTTTCCACATTAAATCTTAGTGTCAAATATGTTCATGCTATTTCTCTTATATGTTTGCACCTAAGTTAATGTAATAATAATCATAGATAATATCATAATATTTTTATGTTAAGTATTTTTTGAGCATCAACAGAGTTTAGTTTGCAGTGTTTATTTCATCTTGACATCTAAGGGATCTGGGATTTATTTTTGTGGTAACTGATTCACCCCTCCCATCTTAGTTACTTCTCTTATATTTCCAAAAATTGGTACCAAAGCTTTTTGTGCTTGTAGAGTAGGTTTTGAGGACCTAACCTAAAGATTGGGATGTCCTACAGAAGAGAGATTCCCATGTTGAACTGAGATAACTTTGCAAAATGGCAAGGACTAACACTATCAATGAATTAGGTTGTAAGTATCTTGACACTGAATACATAACTCCTACTAGAACATTATTAGTTGAAGATATTTTTGAAAAGAAAAATCATAATATAATGATGATTGACATTGTATCTACTCTTAATTATGCTAAATTTGATGAAGTCAAAAGTTATACTATAGCTTATGATATGCAGATAAAACTAAAAGATATCTATGGAGGAGATGATAATGTAAGAAGAGCTAAAGATGAAAGTCTTAGAGGACAATTTTATTAGATGAAGATGAGAGAAGATTAAAACATTGCAAATTATGTTGAAAAGAATCAAAGTAAGTGTGAGTAAATCAAAGCATTTGGAGGAGACATTGAGAACAAAATAATTGTAAGCAAGGTACTCAGAACATTTCTTCCTATCTATGCAATTAGAGTGTGTTATTGAAGAGATGAGCTATGAGCGAAATGGAAAATTTAACTTTAGATGGTCTAGTTGAATGATTAATAGCTTTGGAGTTCGATAACTATGATAACTATGTCCCTCATTCCAAAAGTATTGAGTCTATATTTGAAGCCAAACTCTCACTCAAAAAGATGAGTAAGAAATCAAAAACCAGTCAATGTTAAAGTGATGAAGAAGAATAATGTTTAGAAAATGATCCTGAAGTTGTCAAAGCCCTACTTGCAAGAAAATATTCCAAAGATAGAGAAAATTACAAAGGTAAGATTCCTCTAATCTACTTTTCTTGTGAAGAAGTTGGTGACATTTCTGCAAGGTATCCAAAAACAGAAAAAAGGGTTGAAAAGAAAAGTAATAAGTACAAATGAATAAAGGAATTCAAAAACTACAAGGACTATAAGGACAAAGATAATAAATCTTGTTTCATGGCTAAATATTCTGATAACATTGAAGATGAAATGGTGTACATTGTTGTAAAAGAAGAATCTGATGGTGAAGGAGATAAGATGACACTTATCTCTCATATTAGAAAAAATGACACATGGATTATTGATAGTGGCTATTCATATTATATGACTGGAGACAAAAAAAGTTTGAGCGCATTGAACATTATGATGGAAAATGTGTGAGATTCGGAAATAATGAATGTTCTTGCATAAAAGGAAAATGATGTATCTCATTGACCAATGAACTTAGATGTGACAATTCTTATTGGGTTGAAAAATTAAAGCATAATCTGCTAAGTGTGGCATAGTTGAATAACATTGGATTCAAGGTAGAATCTATGAATGGGAAGGCCAAATTGTTGGATGGAAAAGAGAATTTGTTTGAATCTAGTAAACAAGCAAAAGGTAACTTATTCTATCTAGATCTCAGTGAAAGTTCATGTTTTATTTCTCAAGTAGAAGAAAGTTAGTTATCAAAAAAAAGATTATGTCATTTTAACTTTGATAATCTGGTTAAAATAAAAAAAAAACAAAAGATTAAGGGGTATTCCTAGCTTAAGGAAACTCGATATAGGTCTATGCAAAAATTATCAAATTAGTAAGATGGGAAAGACTAGTTTCAAAAGAAAGAACTATCATTCTAAAGAAGTCTTAGAGCTTGTGCATACAAACTTATGTGGACCTACTGGAATAGAGAGTTATGGTGGAGATAAGTTTCTCATTATTTTTGTTGATGACTATACTATATCTAAAAGAAAAATCTGAAGCTTTTCAAAAATTCAACTGTTATCTAGCAAGAGTAGAAAATGAAATTGGAAGGAAGCTAAAATGTTTAAGATGAGAAAAAGGTGGTGAATTCATCTCAAATGAATTTAATTAATTCTAAATTGAAAAAGGACTTCAAAGATAAGTATTAGCCCCTTGTATACCTCAATAGAATGGCATAGCTAAAAGAAGGAATAGATCCATAATGGATTTTGCAAGAACATTGATGATAGAAATGAATTTCGTAGTCAAATAATGGAAAGAAGCAATCGACATGGCAGTGTATACCTTGAGTAGATTGTATCTAAAGAAAGATTCAAATCAAACTCCATATGAACTATGGTATGGCTACAAACCTAATGTAAGTTACTTGGAAGTATTTGGTAGAAAATGTTATATCTTGAAAGAATATAGGAAAGATAAATTTGATATCAAAGGTGATGAAGGTATATTCCTAGGATACTCATGTAGAAGTAAAGCATACAAATGTTTGAATTTGTCTACTCATAAAATCATAGAAATTTCACACCCTAGAATTGATGAGTTTGTAGAAAAGAGTGAAGAAGAGAGCAAAAAGAGAGCAAGGATTATAGAAGATTTGTTTACTATGAACCTGATACCCTACCAAATCTATCTAGAAGAAATGAGGCTTCACCTCTAAAGTCCCAAAAATCTCCAATAGCTACTGAGTTGCAATCTATGAAACCCAAGTCATAATCTGAAGGACCCGAGTCACGATCAAAAGCTACCAAGCTATTACTAGAGCAAACCAAGTCTAATGGGACCAACTCACAAATAGTGAGACCCACCTTAATATAGAAGTTTATGATGAGATCAGTGAAAAAAAACTCGAAAATTAAAAAAAATGTGTGCTACCAAGATATGTTAGAAGGCATCATACAACTGACTAGATCATTAGAGACAAATCAGATTGAACAATGACAAGAAACAAATTGAAAGGTACATGTTAACTTACTGAATTTGAACCTAGAAATGTTAAAGATGATTTGGATAATGAAAGTTGGATTGAAGCAATGAATGAAGAAATAGAATAGATAGAGAAGAAAAAAACTTGGACTCTTGTTCCTAAACCTAATAATCAAAATGTAATTGGCACAAAGTAGGTAGTCAAAAACAAGCTAAATAAAGATGGAAAAGTTTCTAGAAACAAAGCTAGGTTAGTATGTAAAGGTTATTCTCAAGAAGAAGGTATTGATTATGGTGAATTTTTTTCTCTTATTGCAAAATTAGAATGTGTTAGAACTTTACTAGCATACGTAAAACATAGAGGATTTGAAATTTATAAAATGGATGTAAAATGTACATTCTTGAATGAAATTCTTGATGTAGAAGTCTACATATAACAACCTAAAGGTTTTGTAGATCCTAGCAAAAGAGACATGGTCTACAAATTACACAAATCATTATATGGTCTCCAGCAATCTCCTAGAGCTTGGTATGAAAGACTTTATAATTACTTGATACATGTTCATTTTCAAAAAGAAAATGATTATAGTAGTTTGTATATCAAAGAAGGAGCATACAAGAAGATTGTGTTGGTAGAAATATTTGTGGATGGCACTTTATTGATAGGAAATGATAAATTATGCAAGGCATTATCAGAAGAAATGAGTAAAGAATTTGAAATGTCTATGTTTGGAGAGATAAAATTCTTTGTTGGATTGTAGATGTAGTAGAAGGAAGATGGTGTCAAAATTAATCAATCTAAATATATCAAAGAGATACTGAAGAAATTTGGAATGGAAAACTCAAGATCAGTTGGAAACCATATGTCTACTTGACATAAGCTTGCCAAAAATGATGATTCCAAAGAGGTAGATCAAACCACATATAGATCAATTATTGGAAAATTGCAGTATGTAGTGCATACAAGGCCTAATATTGCATTAGTTGTTAGTATGGTGGTAATATTCTCAACAAATCCCAAAGAAAATCACATGATGGTAATCAAAAGAATCATGAGATATCTAAAAGGTACTGAAGACTATGGTTTATGGTACAAAAAAGGAGACAATTTAGATTTAAAAGTATTCATAGATGCTAATTGGGCAGGAAGTATCGATGATAGAAAAAGAAAAAGTGGTGGAGCATTCTTTTATGGAAAAGACTAGTGTCTTGGACAAGAAAGAAACAAAATTGTATCTCTTAGTCCATAGCAAAGGTAGAATATGTGGTGATAGTAGTCAATTGTTCTAATATTGTTTGGTTCAAATAACTATTGCTAGGTATAAAGATAGAGATCAAGGATCGAGTAGTTATATACTATGATAACAACAATGCAATTAATATATCAAAGAATCTAATGATGTATATCAAAACAAAACACATTGCTATCAAATATCACTTCTTGAGAGAATTGATATAAGATAAAGAAGTTAGATTAGAATATGTAAATACTAAAGAATAAGTTGTAGACATATTCACCAAGTCGTTACCTAAGGATGCATTTATGTATCTAAGAAGTATGTTAGGGTTCATTCCCCTATCTAAAGCTTAGTAAATGAAGTTTACTGATATATCAACTAGAGAAAATTGAAGATTAGTCATTTGGTGTAGTATTGACAAGGGCATATTGCAAATGAATCAGTATGTGTGGTACATTGATATTCACTAATTATTGTCTTTGGCATTAGATGGCAAAGAGGGAGAAGTTTTCTATCATATCTCATATAAATTTTGCTATCATATCTCATAGAAATTTTGTATAGATATGCACAAAGGGAGAATGAACTTGGTCTAATATTAAATGCAAAGTTTGGTATTAGAAGAATTTTTAGTAGATAGAAGTTTTCTGACAGAGGGAGAAACTGAAGGCAGAAAGAGTTCACACTAACAAAGGTTGTTCTCATGGATGGGAATTAGAATGAAACTAAGCATAATTCTTTTCTCTAAAAAATTCATTTCATTATGAAATATTGTGTTGCCATCAATGCCAAAGAGGGAGATTGTTAAAAAAAAATGATTAATTATGTATTGTCTTTGATGTGTGAAAAAATGTTGTATCATTACCAATCAGTGTATGCTGAGCTCATAAGGCATTAAAGATAATTTTTTGTATCTATCAAGCATTCAAGAGTTTTCCTAGTTGAGAAGGTAATATCTACCAAGTAGGGTTGACTAAGTCGGCTGAGGAGGTGAATTTTAATTATAGTAAGTTATATTCTAGCCAACTTGACAATAAGAAAGATATAAATGTAAGGCCAAGTTGAGAATTTAAAAGATGAATGCATGGAAGATAATTGAAGATTTAATGATGTTAAGAGGAAGCAAATTAGAAGGATAATCAAAATATCCTTGTGAAGCTAAAAAAGATACATTTAATCAAGAAGGGTCAAGTATACAAACCTAAATTGAGATCTATAATCAGCAATTCAATTGCATTAGGAATCAGGTCATCACATTGTTACTTTCTAACCATTTTAGCAGTGATCTAAATCTCTTAATAGAGTTGGCTTAACAACTATTTGTAAATCCTGAAACAAGGGGGTATGTCTAATAAATTGTCCAAAGACCTCTAACAAGATGACTCCTAATGAGGTTATTAAATCCTCCAACAAGGTCACACCTAATAGTTATTTTTGTAACCTTTAATAGGGTTGGCTCCTAATAGGGCTCACTTTATAAGAGTGGAAATCACTAACTAGTTGCAATTGGTGATTTTTCCCAAATTGGGTTTCTACATTAAATTTTGGTGTAAAAAATGTTCATGCTATTTCTCTTATGTGTTTGCACTTAAGTTAAAGTAATAGTAATAACAAATAATATCTTAATCTTTTCATGTTAAGTATTTGCTGAGCATTTTTAGTGTTTACTGAGTTATAACATTTTTCTATGTGTTTATCGAGCATCAGTAGAGTTCAATTTTAACAATTTATTTTGTACTAACATCTGAGGTATTTGGGATATATTTTTGTAGTAACTAATTCACCCTCCCCTCTTAGTTACTCTTCTTATATTTCCAACAATCTCTATATGGTCGACATATCATATTTAATTGTTTAAATTAAACCCTTTAGTGATTTAATAAATCCAAACTCATTTGCATTATGTGATTAGACTAGTGAGTCTTTCTATGCATTTAGTGGTTCACATTTGTTGCAAACGTTTTTAAGGAATTTTTTTGTTTTTGTTTAAGGGAAGTTTTGGCTTTATCTTATTTAATTAATTCTTGATATTTTTGTCATAGATGAATTCCAATTACTTTGAATAGCCCATTTTCATTTGGGCTAATTTAGGGTTTATCTAGGTGACCTAGCTATTTACCTTAATCTATTATTCACTTGAAAAGTGAGTAAGTATCCAGAGATGAATTTTTTTTCTCACTTCTCACTTTCTAAAATAATATTTTTCAGAGAAAAATTCTAAATCCTCTTTTGTAGGATTACATTTCTATTCACTCTAAGAGGTACGAGCATGAGATCATCATGAGATCAGTTTCATTGGATTCAGCTTCGAGAGGTCCCGGATTGAGATTTTTTTGGCAAATTTTGTAGGATTTTTATTTTTCCCTTTTTGGATATCAAGTAGGGCTCTCCTATTTTCATGTTTTAGCTCCATTTATGCTTCCACTTTTGGTAATTGTATGTTAGCAGGTTGAGAATTATTGTTCCCCTCCATTTTTTATTACTAGCTCTACCCAGTTGGTTGGGTATGAGCATTTCATTGATTTTCAAGATGGGGTTTTGGGGTTTTGCATTGTTATGTTGGTCATTTTTTGATATGGTGTTCAAACCCAATTTTATTGGATTTCTATGGGTCATTTTCCCTAGGGTAGAACAGGTTCTATTTTCATTAATTTTCATCAATATTGGATTTTATGAGGTTTTTGCCTCAATTTGTGTGCCACCCAATTCTCTTAGGTTTTCTTGTCATGGTGTTGGTCATGCATTTTGATTAATCATAGAATTTCAATCTGACCATTATTGCACTTTTATGTTTCATTAGTATGTGTGTTGGATCCATACTCCTGAGCTTGTATTCAATTGACTATTATTTTAATTGTATTCTCACCAAACCCTTCTGATGAGCATGGGTATGTAGGGTAGCACTGCAAAGGGGCTTCTCTCACAATCTTGGTGACTATTTCCCAGGTTGGCATGAAGAAGTTTCTAAATAATTTATATTAAATAAATTACTAGGTAATACATTTAAGATAACTAAACTAGTGAGCACGTACAGTTGATCTGAGGACACTAGGGAATGTGAGCACATAGAGTTGATCAGAGGACACAGTGTTCACTCCTCCCTAGGGAGTTGATGTTTCATGATACTTAGCTTGGGTCCCTTGATGCCAAGTGACTTACTCTCCACTAAGTCCCTACATAGTTAACCCATAGAGTGTTTTACCAGGACCTGATGTACTTGCATTGTCTCATGATCTAGGTTGTAGTCCTCTTTACTATCTAGCATGAGTGTTAGACATGGATGGCTATTTAAGTGTACTTTTGGTTGGATCATTATCTCCATCAAAATGGGAGGATTGGGCCTATGGGTTCCACATGGTTGTGAGGCATAGCCACCTATACCACTATTAGGGACCAATGTACAAAGATGATATATTTCTAGTTGAAACTAATGCTTGATGTTAACTTGGTATATATAGGTTTTTGTAGTACATTTCCTTGTGATTTACACATTAATTGGAATACTTGGATATCATGTTTAGATGATGTTAGTTTCATTGATGCATTCCTTTATCATGATGTTTTAGCATATGGTTAGATGATGTGATTTACTATTAGTTGGAGTATCTATGCTTGTTGAATTAGCATGCTAGTACTTCTTATTCTTATGTTGTTATTATGTTATAGTAATAATGCCCTCATAAGACATCTCTGAGTATCATGTTGGTAATTTGGGATGTTACACTATGGGAATGACTAGGGCCCTTGAGGTCTCATGATGCTATTAGGGTTGGGAGGTACCGTGCATGAGTTTAATTGTTTATGTTTCCTTCATATAATGATTTTTTATGAACCATGTAAGTACATTGAAATTTTTCTTTCCGCATGTCCCTTTATATGTTGTTATAGTTTAGATAGTTGTTGGTTTATCCTTCCTATTGTATGGCATCATGTTATTCTTGTGTTCTAGCGACTAAGCCCCAATTTTAGGGATCTAATACTCCTCGGTGTTGAGGTTCTAACTCTTTTATTTATCTCTTTGGAATGTTTCCTTGTATTATTGAGCAATAGTGCTTTGACATTTGGAAATAATGGTAAAGTATCACATGCCTTAGGAAGATATGGCGCACAATACTAAAAGGTATCATACATCAGTTATAAGTTCTATCTTATGATACTGGAAGAGTATCTCATAGCTATAGTGAACTCTCAAATGTGGACCTTGAAAGTATCACCTAGTAGTTATGAGAAATGTTGTACTATACTAGACAAGTATGCCTTCCCATATTAAAGTATCGCCTAGCTATAGTGAGAAATAATGCTTGGCTATAGTAAAAAGTGTCAGATGGGTTGGTGAGAAAACCTCCTCAGGTGACTAGTGGACATTTTTTGAATTCATTAGAACTTTTTGATAGGTGGCTTGATTACCCTTTAATGAGTTCTTAAACTCTAGGGTTTGAGTTTTCAAATTTTGGATCTTTTGGATTTGAATGTGTTTTTTGGCCTCTATAGTTTTGTCATTTTTGGTTCTAGTGTCACTTGGATATTTGTTGGTTGCCTCAATTAGTTGGCTAAGACTTCCATTGTGATCATACGATTGGTTGCATGTTGATGTTATTTAATTCTATGCTTTAATATATATATATATATAGGCTTTTATTTATCCTTGTTCTAAAGATCTTTAGGCAAGGCATTACATCTAGTATTAGAGCCCATGTTGTGACATTGGAATCTCTTTATTATACTCCAATTATGATATTTCTTTTATTATGTACATTCTTATCTTATTTTAGCTTATTCTTGTGACTTATGATTGTGACATATGAGTTTGACCCTTATCTTGTTACTTCCTTAGTGATGGCTCTTGCACATAGACCCGATGGTCAGGGTAATAACCAATGGAATAATAATGAGGAAGAACACCATGGGGAGGAATGTCAAGATAGTAGGGAAGAACAAGGTAACAATGACCATAGTGGCATCAGGGCATTAATGCCTTTTCTAGAAGAGATTATAGCTTGGTTGGGATCTTGTGTAGAGGAAAATCAACATGACCATGGCCAGGAGGAGGGATTTTGCCATGAAGATTCTCATATGTCAGATCATAGAGAGAAAGAGTAATGTAAGTGTGAATGTTCTCACACACCACCTTGTGGTAGATGGCACCATTGGAGAGGTTGAGACCACAATGGTGAGGATTCCATCTAGATAGACATGATGAAATCCCTTTGGCAGTCTAAATTTCCATACTATGATGGTAAGGGAGGTGGCCTCATTGTTAAGACTTGGTTGCTTGATATTGAATGTTGCTTTTCCATGTATCTGTATGAAAACAACTTGAGAGCCCATTATGTTTTCATGTAGATGAGAGAACATGCATCTATTTGGTGGAACATTGAGGGGGAAAAGCTCCAAATCAATATAATAGATCTCACCTAGGAGATCTTTGAGGATAGATTCAGAGAGAGGTTCATATCCCCTCATTTGAGGTAGGCTCAAACAGATGTGTTCCATCAAATTAAGCAAGTGAACATGTTAGTGGATTAGTACAAGATTAGATTCTTTGAGCTTAGGTAGTACTCATGCTATAACCATTATGAGATACTCCTTACACAACATTTTTTCTAAGGTCTTAAGGACTCCATCATTGGAGAGTTTTGGATGCATCAACCTAGGACACTTATCCTCACTATAGAAAAGGAAAGGATTATGGAGAGAAATGTGGCTAAGGGGTTCACTAGAAAATTAGGTTCTCAGAGCCAGAGTGCATGAACTTTAGGCAAGGATGTATAGTTTCCTCAGTCCTTGGGAAAGGGCCAAATATAATCAACACCCTCACATGGTGGTAATCTTCATGTAAATCAAGAACGATGGAATTAGACTAATGGTGGACAAAAATTAGGTGCCTTGTGGAAGAAAGGGGATGATCAAAGCCTTGGCCAACAATTTATGTTGAACCACCAATCTTAGAGTAGTTAGAAAAACTCTAGCAAGGGGAGTGCACCCTATTCTAGTGCTTCTCAAGGTGGATGTGGACATGGATCTAGTATTAGAGGAGCATGTTTTTCATGTAGTTAGCTTGGCCATAGGGTAGTGGAATTCCCTTCAAAGAGTTCTCTAGAACCTAGTAGATTTGTAGCTACGTCAAAGCCTAATGTAAGTAGAAACCATCGAGTTATTGTGGTGGTTGATAACCATCAAGCAGAGCACCAGGGTAATGTAGTCAAGGCTATAGGTACATTGCATGGTATTTCATCTTTAGTATTAATTGACTCAGGTGCATTAGATTATTTTATTTCACCATCTCTTGTTCAATGATGTGGGCTAGTGATAGCATGTTTGGTTGATAGGTGGCAAGTTGAGTTAGCCACATGATCCAAAGTGGTTGTTAACTCCTTGGTCAATGGTTGTGAATTGGACTTGAGAACCTTCACCACCATAGTGGATCTTCACATCCTACCTCTAGGATTGTATGATATTATGTTGGGCATGGATTGGTTAGCTACCCATCAGCTGAATATAGATTTTCAATGTAAGTTGGTAAAGTGTGTTGATGATACAGGTGGGTAGGTAGAGCTTTTAGGGGTCTAGAGACAAGTCTCACTTTGGATGATCTCAGCTAACTAGTTGAAGTGAAGTGTGTGGAAGGGATATCAAATGTTTGCAATCTCTTTCAATGACCTAGGGGAGGTCGAGAGCCATATGGTGACACTTGATGATCACCCACACCTTTGTGAGTATGCAAACATATTTTTTGATGAGATACTAGGCATGCCACTACAATGTGACATTGATTTTTGGATTGATCTCATACTAAGAGTGGAGTAGATATCATGAGCTCATTACTACATGACTACTTAGGAGTTGAGTGAACTCAAATTATAGTTGGAGAAATTGTTTGCTAAGGGCAATATTTTTCCTAGTGTATCCTTGTGGGGTGCACCAATTGTCTTTATAAAAAAGATAGATCAATCATTGCATTTATGCATTGACTACCAATTGTTGAATAAAGTCATGGTGAAGAACTAGTATCCTTTGCAGAGGATAGATGACTCATTTGATCAAATAAAGGGAGCACAAGTGTTCTCAAATATTTTTCTTATGTTGGGATATCATCAATTTCATATGCATGAGGCTAAAATTCATCAAACATCTTTTCCTACATGTTATGGGCATTATAAGTCCACAGCTATACCATTTGGGTTAACAAATGTGCCATTAGTGTCTATGAGTCTGATGATTGGAGTATTATACATGTACCTTAATCAATGTTTTATTGTATACTTGGATGACATATTGAGCTATTATAAGAATCTAGAGGAACATGAGGTCCATTAACACTAAGTGTTGCAGTGCTTGTGAGATCATTAATTGTATGGAAACTTGGGTAAATGTGGATTCTTCTAGTTTGAGGTAAAGTATTTGGGTAATATCATCATAGGTGATGGTATTATGATGGATATAGAGAGAATCTAAGCTATCTTGAATTGGCAGGTACCCAATAATTTTTTTGAGGTTCATAGTTTCATGGGATTGGTGGGTTACTACCATCCATTCATGAATGATCTTTCATGTGTGGCTCATCCCATCACTTATGTTCAATAGAGAGGGAAATAGTATGTTTGGTTAGTTAGTGTGAAGCAATATTTGGTGCTCTTAAGGAGAATTTTACTAGTGCACTAGTCCTTATAGTGCCTAATCCTGTAGGTATTTTTATAGTTTGGATAGATGCTTTTTTGGAAGCTATGGCTGCAGTGTTGATGTAGGATGGTCATGCGATTGGATATGAGTCTAGAAAACTCAAGGACCATGAGCTTGACTACCGCACTCATGATATGGAACTTGTGGCCATGGTGCATGTGCTTGTGCATTGGAGACATTTCCTTCTAGGACATAGGTTTGAGTTGCATAGCGATCATTGTAGCTTGCATTATATCTTTACTTAGCCAAACTTGAATGCACAACAAGATCACTAGATGGAGTTCTTGTGTGAGTATGACTTTGATGTTTACTACATTAAGGGGAAATAAAATTTCATTGTTGAAATATTAAAATGGGAAGAGTACTTTTGAGAGGGGGGGGTGAATCAAAATTAGCACACTTTAACTATTTTAAATCCTTTAAAACTAATAACTGAAAGTAAACCGTATGCATTTAAAAATATTAAGTAAGCATAAAGTAAACACATGCATCAACACATATAACACTAGAATTTTGGTAACCTAGAAACCCTCTAGGAATAAGAAGGTAAAACTGGGGTGGGGTGATACCCACAAAATCACTACATCAATAATTGTTTGACCACTTCTGATGGTCTACCCTGTTAAAGGCTTGCCCTGTTAAAGTCTTTACACTATGTCAATAGTGATCTGGTTAAAGGATTTACAAACACTTTACATGAAGTGTCACCCTATTAAAGGATTTAGTCACCTCTTCAAAGGATCTACAAAATAGCTGTTAAGCTAACCTATCAACATAGGATTTTCTACTATCTAATACAATTGCTAGAGAGTATTAGAAATCTTTGACCTAATTGCTTACAATCTTCAATTGTTGATTTCAAGCACTTGATCTACTCATTCTGATGTAATCCTTGCTTGATCTAATATCTATTCATAGTTCTTGTACTATTCTGATCAACTAAATAAGTAATTTCTACTCAATTCACTAAGTCTTTGATGTCCCTATTGCTTTCCATGTTCTGCAATTTTTCTGTATGCTTAGCAACTTCCTTAACTTCTATTTAGCAACACAAAATTGTGGGTTCTAAGCCTTCTTATAAATGCTTTCTCGACTTAGGGTTAGGTATGGATCTACGATCCATATTAAATCTTTAATTCTTGCTCATTACTTGTACTTTTCTCATTGGTTGCATGCCTTCTCCATTTTTCTTATTAGCTACATGTTGATTGCATAGGAAATATTAAAGATTCATTTTTATCCTTATTATCATTCAAAATCCTTCCATGTCAGCTCAAAAAATGGTTTATATCTAAGTTTGTGAAGGCACAAACTCATATGTTGATTATGTGTTACATGACACATACTAGATTACTAGTGCTTGGCACATGTTTCATCTTGGTTTTCTTGACACCTATTACATTCTTCCTTGCTCGGCACATGTATAGTTCTAGCTCACTCGGCACATGAAGCATTCGAACTTGCTCAACATCAATTGTGACTCAGCACCTATATATCACTCAACACCTATATAATGCTTGGCACTTGAAGTCACTCGGAACCTACTGAAATTTTGGCTTGGCATACATAGTGTACTCGGCTTCAATGTAGAAAGTGGTTGAGTGTGTTGACACTCAAATGTCAAAGCTAAATTGAGACCAAGAATCTCCCCCTTTCACATGAGTGTCAAAAACACTTAACTACACATTATTGATCTGACCTTATGAGTACATATGTATAAAATTTCAAAATTTGTTAAAAATAGCTTATAATGCCCCTTGAGCTGATTGTACCTTGTCTATTCTTGTAACCAAAATTTTTTGTTGAATGTGTCTGATACTCTTTTGCCTTTGCCCTATTTTTGTAATATGTACCTATGTGCTAAGTTGTTTTATCTGTTGGCTATCTAAAATCTTTCCCCATTTATTCTTCAAAAGAATGAATGAAAGAATGTAATCAAAATGCTTAGTATTCTTCCCCTTTGCAATATCTTCCTTATTATTTCTCCCCAAAAACATTATATATATATATATATATATATATATATATATATATCTTATCTCCCTTATTGTTATTTCTCCCCCTTTTTGACAGTTATGTCAAAGGGTTCTAAGGAGTAATACCATATTTAGCCAAAAAATGTACTGTTTACCTTCATTATCATTTTCAGAGCTGCATCCCAATTCTCCAAAGCAATGTCTAGTGAATGATATTGGATGGTAGTCTCTGTAGCAAGATGTACAAGCCCATCTAATGTAGAAAGATTAGGAAATTTCTTTAGAACATTTTTAGCATAGACTTTTTCTTTATGGAGGACCTCCAAATGTGGCATAATGGAGGACTAAATCTGCATCAATTTGGCCTTTATATTGGGCTCTTCACTTGTGAGTGCAACTAACTCTCTTTGAGCGTAAAGTGATTGGGAAAAATGCTTCTCACTTTGAGTTGGATCTCTTGGTAATTGCATGCTAGAAATCTTAAGATTTCTCTCGAAGCTCAATATCCTCTGGCCTATCTCTTGTGTAAAATTGGAAAAATCACATAGCTTTTTGTACAATGAGAAAATGTTCTCAAGTATAGTTTTGACCTTTTCAATTTTCTTGGCCAATTCTACCTATTGAAGTACTATACCACTTGATATCTTCTCATTCACCTTTCCTTGAAACTTCTTCTCAGACTACTCCATAAGTTTGACGTTGGTATCCTAGTCTTCACTTGTCACTTGGTCAACTATATATGATAATTGTTTCAATATAGGTTTTGACCCATCTGGTGACTGCAAGCTGAAGGCATCCATAAAGATGTCTTTAATCTCATGTAGTGCTTGTTTATGCTTATACTCTTTTCTAAGTATTTCTTATCTTCTCCTTCTATTTAATGCATCTTGCATCTCTATAATCTTCTCCATGGTGATAGTCTTTGAGTCATGAGAATGTATGACTATCTCTTCTTTTAACTTAGGGTCTCCATAGTGAAGTACCCTAGTAACTTTTGTAGAACTTGAGCTTGGTGTGGAGATTTACAAAGGTATGGCTTTAGTGCTCAGCTTCTAAAGAGCTTTTGTAGGAGTGCCTATTTTTGGTAACTCTACTAGTGTTTGTATTGTGGCCTGCTCCTCTTCTTTTGATGTGTCCTCCTTGTCCTCATTAGACTTCTCTTTTTTTGCACTCGACTTCTAAATGGGTGTTACCTAATACTATTGCAATTGTTTGAGATGGTGGCGGAAGCATTAAAATTTGAGTAGTAGTAGCTATATAGATGAAAGGTGGTTCTTGTGGTTTCACCTTGTCTCTCTTTGGTTCTACTACTACCTTCTACAACTCATCTACACTCACCAATATAGGATTTGTGCATAATTTTGCCTATAGAGTGGATTGGTGAAGGATATTGGAGAGATCCTCTATAGTTAGGGGATTGATGTTCTGAGTAGAATTGTCAAGAACATCCTTGATTGTTATAGTATCTACAGGTGTGGTGGTTACATGAGGAGGGCTAGAGGGTGGCATTTGTGTGTCTTCCACACTCTATTGCTCTTGCTATTGCTGCTCAATTGCTACCATGTCTTCTCCCTTTTGTGTTTTCTTTTCTCTTTTTTCTTTATCCTCCTCATCTTCCTTTTCTTCTTCTCTTTTCTCTTATTTTTTTTCTTCCTCTCCTTTCTTCTCTTCTTCTCCTTTTTCTATTTTCTCCTCTTCTATCTTCTCTTCTATTTTCTTTCCTCCTCCACTACTTTGGCTTTCTTTTACTTCTCACTAGCTTTAGCCTTATCTGCTTCTACATCCTTGTCATGTCCTTATTCTTCATTTTTATCATCAATCAATTTGTAGATTGTCTTCCACAATTTTGTGGACTTATCTACTACATCCTCAATCTTATTTTGTAGGATGCTGAAGGCTCTATATTTAGGTGCAAATTTTCCACCATGTTTCTTATTAGTCTTTGTTACTTAACCTCTTGTTAGGTCAAGCATCACTTGTGCTATGGTAGATTCTCTAATCTCCTTTTCCATTTTTAGACAATAATACCATTTGTTTTCAACTAGCTCATATAATTCCCTAGGCATGGTATTGTCTAGCTCTAGAGGTGTGTTGTTATATTCAGCCATCATAGCATATATAGATTCCTCTATTTTGTTTTGCTCTTCTCTACTTAGCTTATTGAAATCAAGGTTTTTCAAATCATTCAAATCTACATTCTTAATATTTTCAAAAATTTAATCTATAGCAAATTTGGGAGGATGGCTTACCACTCACAATTGGCTGATATCCTCTGACTTAGTCTTCTCTTCCTCATCAAAATCTAGTTGTGCTACATATTTTCTTCTTTTCTTTTGCACTTCATTAGTCTATTCAATGGCCTTCTTCTTCTCTTTTGTTTCCTCCTTGGCCTTTTGTGAAGATTCCCTTGTGGTACCCTTTGTTGTAGGTGACTTTGGTTTGGCTTGTGCAAGCTTGGTTACCTTCTTGGTTTTGGGCTAAGCTGGAGGCTGAGTTTTAGCCTTTCTCTTCTTTTGCTCAACTTTTGTAGGTGCTTCCTTGTCTTTTTCTTCCTCAACACCTTCCTCCTTATCTTCTCCTAAGCCTTGGGTTAACTCCATAGGATCTTGCCCTTGCTCTTCTTCTTCTTCACTCTCACCTCTTTCTTCTTCCTCCTCTTCAGCAGCTACTCCCCCTTCAATATATACACCAAATTTCTTCTTTATTTTCTTCACTATTTTTTCTTTCTTCTTTAGGATGGAGGTTTTTTTAAGTTCCATATCAACCTTCGAATGCACAATTTTGGTGCTCAAAATTGTAGACCTGATTTTAAGTACCATTAAGAAATCAAGCCCTTTAAATGCCCATAAATGCATATGTACCCATTTGTAGCTTTGAGCCCTGTGAGGTGTTTAATTTTTCTAACATGTTCCATTCACCCTATCCACTTGTTTCATGAAGTTAAATTGACATTTTGAGCCATTCCATGAGATCTTATTTTGAGCACTTGTCAATTCTGCTTTTTCACCTTAAGTGTCAAACAACGACAGGAGACCTTGTTTGCATCTGAATATCTCACACCTAGTAATGTTTCATAACTTTCCTCTTTGGAGTATTTAGTGTCCATACTAAAGAGCCTATGTTTCATATTTTGAGTCATTTCAAATCTGTTTGACTATGTTTTCAATCCCTCAAATTTGGTCATTTACTAATGTCATGTTGATGAGAAATGTTCTAAATTATGTGAGGCCTTGTTTGATGAGTTATAAATTTTGACCAGTTGACCTAAATGAGAAAATTCATATTGTTTTTCATTTTATAGGTTAGAGACTTGTTATGTTTGAAGTTTGAGCTTATGACAAATCCATTTGATCAGTTTTCAAATGTGATTCCAAATGCAATTTCTAACTGTTTACTAGTGTCTGCATATGCAAATCTATCAATACCCATGTTCATGATGTTATAGCTCAAGATCCATGATAGGTGAGATTGAATTGATTGTACCATTTTTTTGTACTTTAAAAATACATTAATTTTGCCAAGTTTCAAGTCTTCACAAATCCATCTGCCCTCTTTCCCAAGTCAATTCCATTTGCAAAAACTACTTTCTGCCATTATTTCTAGTCTACAAATTATGAGCCTAAATCACAAATCCATACTCTCCTCATGATAGTAAACCAACATTCCAGTTTTTGTTTCCCTAATTGTTAGTTTTCCTAGTTTTTATTGCCGATTTTGAACGAGTTTTATGGTTTTCTGACAAGTTTTCTTGGAGGCAGTTCTGAGAGGTCAACTTTGATAGTCAATATCTTTTAACCTCAAATTCCTCTTGAGACAAAATTTTATGAGGTAAAAGCTTGTGGTACAAAGAATCAATATGTTTGATTTTAGAGCCCGATCAGAGGTTTGGGTTAGTTTTTAATGCCATTAAATGGACCTCTTGGCGAAAAGTGACAGGTTGCAAAAAAGGATAAAATGAGTTTCAAATGTTAATTCATTGGTCGAGTTTGATTTCAATTAGTATCAGGTGATAAATGGATTAGTTACAATTTTTAGTTGTCCCAAAATTTTTTTAAAAAAATTAACTAGACCTCTTTAGGGCTTGATTGATTTGATTAGATCGATAATGGCTATAAAAGTTATGAAATGACTAATGGATGAAGCGTGCTTATTCTGACAAGTTTTTTATTGAGCTTTTAATCGATTTACTGAGTCATCTTCCCACAAAAAGATATTGAAGGCTCTTGTGGAAGATCTCTATTGTGGCTAAATGTTTTCTTATTGATTATGGAGGTCGTTACTTTGCTCTAAAGGTCTAGAATGCCCAGAATGCAGGATCAACAATTGTCTTACTTACATATTAAAAAGTTGAGCCTCTTATAACCATGGATTCACCTAACAAGGATAACATAGCAGGATAAAATTTTAATAAGATTATAATTCCATCTTCTTTAATTAAAAAAAGCTTGGGTGATAGCTTGAAAAAAGCTCTGAGCAATGGAGAAATGGTCACTATTAATCTTAACTAGAGGGAGTCCCTTCCACACCCTGATGACCTCATTGAGTATGAGTTTTGGACAAATAGTAATGATGAATGTGGGCCAAAATGTGAAGGCCAAGTTGATTTTGTAAATAATTTTAAAGGAGTGGCTCAAATGCTAGAGAAAGGGGGTTGTACTTTGTTTACTCCTCACTACATAACTTGGTACTACCTAGAAGCCTTGTTTTGACCAAGTAGTGTAAATCCCAATGCATTAATCATTGAAGGTATTGTGCCCCTGATCCAAAACATGATATGAGCCAAGGTTATAATGGAAAAGAAATGAATCCCATGACATGCATAAAAAGAATGCCCATGCAAGGGTAGTCAATGCATGAGAAAGAATATGCATTCCATGGCTTGTAAGGGGAGGAGTTTATAACAGGTAGATGCCAAAGAAAATTTTTAAAACACCATTATAGGAGGCAAATAAAGGGAGATTCAGGCCATAGTAAACCTTGTGAAAGAATAACACCATGACAAAGGATTCAGCTGCATGAAAAGAAAGATGGAATCCCATGCATTGGGAATAGCCACAAAATTTAAGAGAAGACCCTACATTTGAAGCTGCTAGTTTCACAAGAAGACCACTGTCCATAGGTAGGGAACACACATTAACAAAGGAGCAAGGAGCAGTCGCTAATAAAAAAGATGCTAAGTTTGGAGCACCATCCATGTATTTAAAGAACACCTTGTGCTAAATGAAAGGTTGTTGTTGTTTTAAGAAAGACAACAGGCCAGAAAAACAAAGGCACAACTAAATTTCCAAGAAGAACCCATGCATGTCAAAGGAAAAATCTGCTAGTCTGAAAAGGAGAAACCACCATCATAAAGGGCAGGGGAACTTATGTAAAGTGCAAGGAAATCAGCATGTAAAGAGAAAAATTTATGCCAAAGAAGCGCCCACCCACATTAATAGAAACTCATCTGGTGACAACAATTTTCCATTAGACAACAAAGAGATGATAGAGGAGGGGTTACCACCCACACCAAAGTAGAGAAAGGCACCATTTCTAAAGAAAACCCTCCATGAAAGAAAATAATTCATGAAGACAACTAGCTTTTGTTAAAGTTAGTTGCTCAAGCATGGGCCCTAGTGTTGAGTGGGAGGCAAATGAAGTATAATTTTGAATGAACACACCAATAGAGATGACATCACCAAGAGATAGCATGCTGGTTACTATAGCGACATAGCGAGTATGTCGTGGCACCCAAGTGGTGTGATGACATGGAAAAAATGATAGACCTATGAAATGCTGACATGTAGCACCCAGTTGGGGGTCTGATGACTATGTAGAAAGGGAACCAATTAGAGCGCGACATGTGTCAAGGATGGCCAAACCAAGTTTGACCTAGGTGAAAATGTGGAGGAAAAATCAAAAGTTTTCAAAAATTAAATTTTAAACATTTTTCCTCAAAGATCACATGTAGGTCAGAGTTTAAATAAAACTGGAGATTATTCTACAGTTTTGACTATTGAAAAAGGATTATTTTTTGCATTTTAAAGTGTTTTAGCCATGAACAGAGGCCTAAACTTCAGAGAGGCATAATAGGGGTGATTTTTGCTCAAAATAAGCACTCCAATATACCACCAAAACCAAAATGATACAAATTTTCCATTTCTAAGGTCAGATTTTGCACAGTTATTCACTGCTTCATGCTATAAGCCAACTTGTGATTCCCAGGGTATTCTCAGTAGAGTGAGCAATTTTCACCATTGAGCATCAAAATTGGTTGGAGGGCAGATTTGAAGACTTGTTGGGGTCTGAATCAAGAAAAAGTCAACTTTAAATAGTTTTCTTACATTCTTGAGGTTATAGGGTATGTGCAGGATCATGGTGTACCAAACTATGGCCTTCAGTGGCAATGAAAAACCAGCAAATTAGGGTTATGTCAACTTGACACATAATTTTAAAGTGGTTCTAGACTTTATATCAAAAAGTTGTAAGAAAATAATCTGTAGGAAATTGAATCTAGTTTCTAAAATACAAGGCCTTATCTGGAAAAAAATATATTTGATTGGTCAAAAGTTTGAATTTTAATGCAGTACTACAAAAATTTCAGGGTGAAAATAAAAAGTAGGTGTATGTCTGACCACCTTAATCATAATGAAATGATAATATTTTTAAGTATAATTTTAGAGATAAAAATTATACTCATGCCTAGATGTGACGCGTATTTTTGGAAATTTTTATTCCAAATAAATAATTAATTATGAATTTTCTAATATACTATTTTCAGAATAAAAAAAACTCCCATGTCTGACCACCTTAACTAGTTCAAAAAAAATCAAAATTATGTTTTTTTTTTTTTTTCTTATACTAGTTGAAGCATATAATGTGATGCATCTTTTAGATTTCACAAATCTTATACGGTTTGAAAGTTATAGCTATTTTTCAACCAGTATGTCAATCAACACTTTGCAGCTAACTCCATTAGAAAATAAGTAATAATTACTTACTAAACTCGTAATTTGACAAACCTTACATTTATGAAAAGCTAAGAACATTCTTAAGAAACCCTTTTCATTACATCAAATTTTGGTTTAAAAAAAGTTGTCAGCTACATGCTTGAAGTAAAAAACACATTTTTGGGATGTTTTAAAGATGACCATATAAGGTTGGTATCGAAAGATATAGTAGGAATTATAAAGGTATTAATTGTTTTCATTTAGTATCAGGATGGGTGGGAAAAAAGTTGGAATAGATTTTGAAATTCTTTGAGGCATTTCAGAACTACATATTTTTCAGATTGCCACTTTTTGGCACACCATGATCTTGCACATACCCTATATTAAACTAATTTTCCACTTTTACCTTGACCCTCACCCCCTACTATTTGAAGGGCGGGCCCCATAGGGGCATCACACACCACCCCCCCTGAAATCACTCAACCGCCCCGTATGGGCAGACGAAATCACTCGACCAACAATAATATGCCCGGGAGGCCCCATTCGGCATGTTACGTATAGAATCTTCCCAATCAAGTATCTTAGATATTTTGTGTTCTTTGGAGGCCAATTGATGATGGTTTAATGTGCAGTTATAGAGAGAGGGTAGAAAGAGGTTTTTCATCTTCTTGGGAAGGAATTTTGAGTGGACACGTATCATTTTTACAACAGATCTGAGAATCCAGTTCCTATTTTATCATTCCCTTTCTTTCTATTGCAAAGGTTCCAATTTTTTGGAGAAGAAAGGCTCATGGCTGTGATACTAGAATTTAGTTCCAGTCTTGATGTATTCCCAATACTAAGACATCATTCTTTCAGCATAATTCTCTTTGTATGAAAAATATTAGGAAGGATAATATAGATAGTTTAGATCTATTAGGTTTTTCTATGTGTTCATTTCATGCATATGAATGTATTATTTCAAGGAAATGAATACAAAGAACAACAAGTTGAATTTAATCTTGAATCTTGTCTCCTTTATCAGTGATCTTCAATGTTTTATAATCTTTGAACAAAGAGCTTAGGTTGTATTTGGAGTCTCTTAATGTTGTATGTTATTCCATTGTTTCTTATAACTCAAGGAGTTATGTAAATGCTTTAGGGAAATCAACAGGGTTGCAAGTTTACTGATGGGGATATCATGTAAGAATGGGATTTAAATTGAATATGGATGTCTATTTACAAGGTGAATAGATAGATTGTATATCTGAATATATAAGTATCAGGTATCCATATTTGTGCATTTGATTCATGGATTTTCCCAATGGATTAGGCACTAGTCAGTTACACGATCATTAAGTCTTACTACTGCATATATGAGGGTTTGTTGAATTCAACATCATTAATCAAACAATTTTCCCTTTCATGTTGAAGAACTTAAATGTGATGCCCTCACTCAGCTCATCAACTCCATGGTTTTGCATCTAGCTACTGCAAATTTATGTCATTTCATAAGTCATTAGGAGTTATAAGGGCTTTTATGTACTTAATAGATTTAGGGATATGTCTTTGCACTAGTACCATATTGATTGAATCTAAGGTCCACCCACCTAGGTATTGTAGAGCCTGAAGTGTAGAAGGTTCAAGCCTTATAGTTGGCCCGGTGTCTGAAATGATGTGTTGAAGATGGGAGTTAGCTGCCCCTAGATGTGTCATATTCTCATAAGGGTAATTGGAAACCTACAACATTTTCAAATGCCAAAAAAATGGTGACTCTACTAGGGATTGTGTTGAGATTAATGATAGAAAATCCTTGAGAATTTAAATGGATTCAACACAATAGAAGGAAAGACACGGAGAAAGTTTTCATGTAGTAGTAAGTTGATGTGTTCAATCCATTTCCTTGCTACATTTTCGTGTTCCCTAGTAAGCTTTATTCTCTTACAGTAATAGTTCTTGAATTGGATGTAAATTGTGCTAAGAAATGATTACACCTTCAATCAGTTCAATTTTGTGAGTTTCTGTTGAAAAAATCAGAGTAAAGAATCTAAAAATGAAGAGTATCTTGTTCCCTTTTCAAAATGTTTGAGCATTTGCAAGTTCATTTCATGCTGAAAGTTTGGTTTAGAATTAGATCACTAATAATTTGTGTTTCAAAATCTTTTCTCACAATTGTGAGTGGCAACTCTATCTCTACAACCAGTGGCATTTAATTGTATGTGTATTTTGTTGAAGGCTTTTAGCACATTGTTGGGCAGATCTAAATTTGTTGTTGAATTTTTTGTTTGAAAAGAGAAGTGTAGTTTGGATCTGATGGTGTGGAAGAAGTTATGGTTCAGCTTTGTATAGAGGTTTCAAATTCAAGATAAATTTGAAGAAGGTTTCTTCTATCTACTGTAGTTTCAAATGAGTTTATAGTTCTGTTCAAATCTAATTCAATTCATGTCTCACTTAATGTGAGTGGAAACTTGAAGTTAATATTTGTACCAGTGCAGTATTATGCATGAATTGTGATTAGTTGCTATACGAGAAGAATAGATCTAAAGAGGTTGAAACATTTAAATAATTGCAAGATTTTTGGTGTGTTGATTCAAAAGGTTTAGCAAGGATTTGATTAGTGGTGTAAAGAGTTGAAATCAGCACTTATGCCAATCATCAGATCAAAGGTTTCATTTAGCAACACTAAAGGTATTTTAGATTTTCATGTGACTTTATTTCCATGAAAGTAAGCTTTGCAAAGTTTCTCCATCAAGTGGTAATCCCAACACTAAATAGGAGATTGTTTTGGCACATTTCAACATACCTTGTGAGAGGTATATTTAGCAAAAGGGTGTTTACATTTTGAAATATGTTTGAAGTTTTGAAGTTGTAGAAAGAACTCTAGATTTGCTACAATTAATAAATTCTAAGAGTATTTGTGATGAATGAGTTTTAAGTTTGAAAGATGACAAGTCTCCTTTCATCAAGTATGCAGTTGGTTAGTAAAGTTTCTAGATCTATTTCTACCAAGAGATATATGCCATTATGTTTTGATGGTATTCATGGTTTCCCAAATTTCATTCCTAATGATGTTAGAAAATTTTTGCCTAAGTTCAATCGGAAGCATCTTATTTAAGCTAGTCATCATGTTGAGTTGTTCAAAGATTTGATGGGTGACTATGAGATTGCTCATTCTGATGTTCACATGAAACTATTTCTTCAAACCTTAGAAGGTGATGCTAGAGACTAGTTTTCTTTTCTACTAGCATGTTTCATTTCATCTTGGGGTGAGTTGCATTCTACCTTCATGGAGCAATTTGGAGAATGGGTAAGCATATCTGATTCTTATGACAAGTTTTTGAGGATTCACATTGAGAGTGATGAACTTGTCCCTCAATTTAACATCAGATTTGGGAGAATTTTGAATGAGATCCCTAAGAGTTATAGACCTAATGATCAAATGTGTTTAGCTATTTACTTTGACACATTTGACAAGAAAATGAATTATTTACTAAGGGATAAAGAACCACAGACATTATATTAGGCTTTTGTGACCGTTAGGGATATTGAAAATAATTAAAAGTACGGATTGACTAGAGGTCATTTTTTTATGAATGATTACTGGTATAATGGTTATGAAAGAAAAGGGGAACATATTGTTAATGCTTCAATTTCAAATCAAAATATCAACACCCCTGCTATAAGTTTTAATCAAGTGAAAATTTTAGACTAGGCTTTGTATATAAACAAAGTTAATCTGGTTACAAATGAAGACACACACATTTTTTATGCTACAATAGTAAGATGTATTTCAAACTTTGATAAAAATGAGCAATGTGTTGATATTGTAGATCAGGGATTAGCTACATTATCAAGTTCTTGTAATGCTAGTTATGTACCTAATGATGTTGCTAATGAAATTGCTACAACTAGATCTTAGTCTTGTGCAAGTGAGGAGGCTGAAAGTTATCTCTCTAATTGTGAGTTTGATGTTGTTGATCTAACATGCCATAGAGAGATAACACAGGATGAATAATGTAAGTCACATTCATCTTAGTTTTAGTCAAAAGAACAAAGTGCATATATTTCTAATGTTTCAGTAGTAGATGGTAATATGGATTCACTTGATTAGTCAAATATGGAAGAAATGATTTATCTTATTCATAGATTACATCATGTTGAAAGTGTTATTAAATCTGAATTTGGAAGATAGTCATCTCAATGTGAGTATGAAGAAGCTGAAAGTCATGTTTCAAGTGATGACAATAAAGTTTCTGATCCGATGTATTATCAAGAGGCATCATATGAAGGAGATGATGAGAGTGGTTACTCGAATGAAAGTGAGTAAAATGAAACTACATGTTCACCTTTATATGAGTCTAATATTGATTGGGAAGAAGAAATTAGTGATGGAAGTGAACATTCATCCGAAGGTGAAGGTATGACTTCTTTTTCTAAATTTGAAAAGGAAAATGCATCTCAATTATTGCGTCATACAAATCTGTTAACCAATGAAGAATTTGAGAATGATTTTTCCTCAAGGTATGAAGATAAAGAAATGTTGAATCTAGTTAATGTTAACAAATTTGAATATGAAGATTTTAGTGAAGAGTTGTCAAGTGTTCCTACATTAGATAATAAATTTCTAGCATGTAGTGAGGGGTTTAGGAATGATTCATGGTTTGTTCATAATGGTTATCCTAAACAAGATAATGAAGAGAATGTACTTATGGACACTATATGTTTGGTAGAAGAAATAGAAAGTGAGTCTTCGTATAGTTTTTCCTTTCCTTCATACACTGAAATCCTCCATGAGGATTAAGTGGGTAATGATTTTAAAGCATATACTAATGCTTTATATGATGAAGACTATGGTGATGAGAAACCCATGTTTTGTCCAAATATTCAAAGAGGATCCTTACATAGAGTTATTAACCTTTTGTTTGAAGAAGATGTGAAGGTTTCAAATTTAGCTGGGTTAGATGCAAATGGTGTTACACTATCATACTACTGTAACAACTCAGAATATTCCTCTTCCATCTATGATTCTAAATTCTCTAATGATGTTTCATTTTGCGAGCTTGAAGATGAGGTGTTTTATGGAGTCATCTTTCAAGAGAAACTGATACTTCATAGTAAGTTTTATGATGATTCAAATGAGGTAAAAGCTAATCAGCATTTCAATTGTGAAGATAAATTAGGTGGTTGTGAAGTGATTTTAGATTTTGATGATTATATTGTGTATGAATATAAATCTGATTTCTTTTTTGAAATTCAGTTGGCAACACTTGAGGAGATGCAAAGTCAAGGTGAGTTGAAAATTTGTGATATATATAACTCTTTCCATAAAGTTGAATATGATCACTTTGTGTTTTTGGTAGACAACATGCATGAATCAGTTAGTAAGGATGATTTTTAGTTTGATGTTGGAATTCATGAGCATGTTGGTTTTATCTTTCATAGTGAGCAAGAGGTTGAAGTTATTTCGAGTTTTCATAAGCACTATGAAAGTGATGATGATAATTTTGTTTTGTCTAATGAGCTGATTGCAAATGTTGATGTGTTTGGTGAAGCAAATATAGATGAAAGTTTTAGTTTACCTCATAATGAAAGGAATGAGAATCAGATTTTTGATAGAGGTAGAGGTTGTGAGAAAGTTTGGTGGTCGAGGGTCATCGTGTGTACATAGTAGAGGTAGTTGTTTCCCTATTTTAAATAAAGTTCTTCGAGAAAAGTTTTTTATTGCTAGGTGTGTGGTCTACTTCTCCCAGAGATCTAAATCCTTTCCATGCCTGCAAGGGACATGCATCCCCAGATAGAGCCATTTCTGGCACTCAAAATTGTAGCCCTGATTTTGAGTACCATTGAGAAATCAAGCCCTTTAAACACCCATAAATGCATATGTACCCAACTATACCTTTGAGCCCTGTGAGGTGTTTAATATTTCTAACATCTTCCATTCAGCCTATTCACTTGTTTGATGAAGTTAAATTGACATTCTGTGCCAATCCATGAGATCTCATTTTGAGCAATTGTCAATTTTGCTTTTTCACCTGTGCCAAACAATGACAGGAGGCCTTGTTTGCATCTGAATATCTCGCACCCAGTAATGTTTTATAAAATGCTACTTTGGGAATATTTAGTGTCCATACTAGAGAGCCTATGTTTCATATTTTGAGTCATTTTGAATCTGTTTGACTAGGTTTTGAATCCCTCAAAGTTGGTCATTTACTAATGTCATGCTGATGAGAAATGTTCTAAATTCTACAAGGCCTTGTTTGATGAGTTATAACTTTTGACCAATTGATCGAAATGAGAAAATTCCTATTGTATTGCATTTTAGAGGTTAGAGGTTATGAAAAATCTATTTGATCAGTTTTCAAACATGATTCCAAATGAAATTTCTAACTTTTTACTAGTGTCAGGATATGCAAATCTATCAATACCTCTATCCGTGATGTTATATCTTAAGATTTACGATAAGTGAGATCGAATGGATTGTACCATTGTGTTTTACTATGCAAATTCTTTAAGTGTGCCAAGTTTCAAGTCTTGAAAAATCTATCTACACACTTTCCCAGGTCAATTCCATTTGAAAAACCCGCTTTCTACCATTATTTCCCGTCTGCAAATTCTGCATAGCCTACTTTGACCACCTGCCATTTGTGCCCAGTTATTCATCATGAGCCTAAATTTTCAATCCATAATCTCCTCATTATAGTAAACCAATGTCCCAGTTTCTATTTCCCTAAGTGTCAATTTGCATAGTTTTTAGAGCTGATTTTGAATGAGTTTTATGGTTTTCTAACAAGTTTCCTTGTAGGCAGTTCTGAGAGGTCAACTTTGATGGTCAATATCTTTTGACCTCAAATTTTTATGAGACAAAATTTGATGGGGTAAAAGTGTGTGGTACAAAGAATTAGTATGTTTGATTACAGAACCTGGTCAAAGGTTTCGGTTAGTTTTAAAGGCCAGTCAACGGACCTCGAGGTGCAAAAGTGATAGGTTGCCAAAAAGGATAAAATGAGTTTCAAATGTTGATCCATTGGTCGAGTTTGATTTCAATTAGTATTAGGTGATGAATGGATCAGTTACAATTTTTAGTTTTCTAAAAACAAAATTATTTTTAGCCAGACCTCTTTAGGGCCCAACTAATTCCATCAGATCGACAATGGCTATAAAAGTTATGAAATGATTAGTGGATGAAGCATGCTTATTGTGACAAGTTTTTCATTGAGTTTTTAATCAATTTATTGAGTTAGCTTCCCACTCAAAGATTTTGAAGGCTCTTGTAGAAGATCTCTTTTGTGGTTAAATGTTTACTTATTGATCATGGAGGTTGTTACTTTTCTCTAAATGTCTGGAATGCCCAGAATGCAGGAGCAGTAGTTGTCTTAGTTACAGATGAAAAAGTTGAGCCTCTAATAACCATGGATTCAACTGACAAGGATAATATAGTAGCATAATATTTGGATAAGATTACAATTCCATCTGCTTTAATTAAAAAAAGCTTGGGTGATAGCTTGAAGAAAGCTCTAAGCAATGGGGAAATGATCACTATTAATCTTGACTAGAGGGAGTCCCTTCCACACCCTGATTACCATGTTGAGTTTGAGTTTTTGACAAATAGTAATGACAAATGTGGGCGAAAATGTGAAGGCCAAGTTGATTTTGTAAAGAGTTTCAAAGGAGTGGCTCAAATGCTAGAGAAAGGGGGTTGTACTTTGTTTACTTCTCACTACATAACTTGGTACTACCTAGAAGCCTTGTTTTGAGCAAGTAGTGTAAATCCCAATGCTTTAATCATGGAAGGTATTGTGCCCCTGATCCAAAACATGATATGAGACAAGGTTACAATGGCAAAGCAATGAGGCCCACAACATGCATAAAAAGAATGCCCATGTAAGGGCAGTCAATGCATAAGCAAACAAGGGTAGTCAATGCATGAGAAAGAATAGGCATTCCAACGCTTGTAAGGATAGGAATTTATAATAGGCAGATATTAAAGAAAATAAAAGGAACCCCACACTGGTAGGCAAATAAAGGGAGATTCATGCTATAGTAAGCCTTTTGCAAGAATAACACCATGGCAAGGGATTTACCCACATGAAAAACAAGATGGCTTCCCATGCATTGGGAATAGCCACAACATTTAAGAGAAGACCTTGCATTTGAAGCTGCCAATTTTGTAGGAAGACCACTGTCCATAGCAAGGAATGCACATGTAGCAAAGGAGCAAAGAGTAGTCATCGATAAAAAAGACACCAAGTTTGGAGCACCATCCACATATTTAAAGAACAACTTGTGCTAAATGAAAGGCCATTGTTTTAAGAAAGACAACAGGCTAGAAAAACCAAGGCACAACTAAATTTCCAAGAAGAAACCATGCATGTCAAAGGAAAAATCTACCATTCTGAAAAGGAGCATAAAGTGTAGGGGAGCTCACGTAAAGTGCAGGGAAGTCAGGATGTAAAGAGACAAATTTGTGCCAAAGAAGCACCTAACCACATTAATAGAAACTCATCTGGAAACAATAATTTTCCATTAGGCGATGAAGAGATGGTAGAGGAGGGGTCATTGCCCACACCAAAGCAGAGAAAGGCACCATTTCTAAAGCAAACCCTGTGTGAAAGAAAATAATTCATGAAGACAATCAAATTTTGTTGAAGGTAGCTACTTGTGTGTGGGCCCCAGTGTTGAGTGGGCGGTGAATGAAGTATAATTTTGAATGAAAATGTTGATAGAGATGACATCATCGAGTGACCATAAAAGTCCAAAATCTGGTGATTTGCTATATTGCCACCAGGAAATGGTGAGGTTTTCTAGTAGCGACATAGCAAATTATTGTAAACCCTCTGATGTTTGGCAAAGGTAAAATGCAACAGGGGTCCTACTTCTAGTGCAGATAATGAATCAGTGAGTAACAAGTGGCAATCGGTAGTGGGTATAAAATGACTGAGCGATGATGTGGAGCTCCAAACCAGCTGTAAGATGCTACATGGCACAAACCAATGCATGTGATCATGTGGTGAATTCAAATGATGGTGCATGAGATCATGACACATGGCAGATCATGTGGTTCTCGCTATATCGCTAAGGGAAAGATGCATAATGGTTACTATAGTGACATAGCGAGTATGACATGGCATCTAGGTGGTGTGATGACATGGAAAAACTAAAAGACCTATGAAATGCTAGCATGTGGCACCTAGTTGGGGGTCTAATGATTGTGCAAAAAGAGAACCAATTAGAGTGAAACACATGTCAAGGATGGTCAAACCAAGTTTGACCCATGTGGAAAGGTGGAGGAAAAATAAAAAAATTTCAAAAATTAATTTTTAAATATTTTTCCTCAAAGATCACATGTAGGTCAGAGTTTAAATAAAACATGAGATTATTCTATAGTGTTGACTATTGAAAAAGGATAATTTTTTGCATTTTTAAGTGTTTTAGCCATGAACAAAGGCCTGAACTTCAAAGAGGCATAATAGGGGCAATTTTTTCTCAAAATAGGCACTCCAATATACCATTGGAACTAGAACAATCTAAATTTTCCATTTTTTTGGTCAAATTTTGCATAGTTGTTCATCGGTTTGCACTATAAGCCAATTTGTTATTCTTAGGGCATTCCTAGCAGAATGAGCAATTTTCACCATTGAGCATCAAAATTGGTTAGACAGTGGATTTGAAGACTTTTTGGAGTTTGAATGTGGAAAAAGTCAACTTTAAATAGTTTTCTTGCATTCTTGAGGTCATATTAAACTAATTTTTCACTTTTACCTTGAGCTCATTTTGGCATCAAAATCAGTTATGATTCCCAATCAATTATCTTAGATATTTTGTGTTCTTTGCAGGCCAATTGATGATGGTTTGATATGCAGTTATAGAGAGAGGGTAGAAAGAGGTTTTTCATCTTCTTTGGAAGGAATTTTGAGTTAACATATGTCATCTTTACAACAGATTTGAGAATCCACTTCCTACTATATCATTCCCTTTCTTTCTGATTGTAGAGGTTTTAGTTTTTCAGAGAAAAAAGGCTCATGGCTATGATACTAGGATTTGGTTCTAGTCTTGATGTATTCCCAATATTGAGACACCATTCTTTTAGCATAATTCTCTTTGTATGAACAACATTAGGAAGGATAATATAGATAGTTCAGATCTATTAGGTTTTCCTATGTTTTAATTTCATGCATATGAATGTATTATTTTACGGAAATTAATATAAAGCACAACAGGTTTATTTTCATTTTGAATCTTGTCTCCTTTATCAGTGATCTTCAATGTTTTATAATATTTGAACAAAGAGCTTAGGTTGTAGTTGTAGTCCTTTCAGGTTGTATGTTATTCCATTGTTTCTTATAAATCAAGGGGTTATGTAAATGCTTTAGGGAAATCAACAGGGTTGCAAGTTTACTGATGGGGATATCATGTAAGAATGGGATTTAAATTGAACATGGATGTCTATTTACAAGGTGAATAGAGAGATCATATATTTGAATATGTAAATAAGTATTAGGTATCCATATGTATGCATTTGATTCATGGATTTTTCCAATGGATTAGGCATTGGTCGGTTACATGATCATCAAGTCTTATTGCTACATATCTGAGGGTTTATTGAATTCAACATCATTAATCAAACATTTTTTCCTTTCATGTTGAAGAAACTAAACGTGATGCCCGTTTTGCATCTAGCTACTACAAATTTATGTCATTTCATAAGTCATTAGGAGATATAAGGGCTTTTATCTACTTAATAGATTCAAGGATATGTCTTTTCACTTGTACCATATTGATTGAATCTGAGGTCCACCCACCTAGGTTTTGCAGAGCTTGAAGTGTAGAGGGGTCAAGCCTTATAGTTAGCCTAGTGTCTAAAATAATGTGTTGAAGATGGGAGTTAGCTGCCCCTAGATGTGTCTTATTCTCATTGGGGTAATTGGAAACCTAAAAGGTTTTCAAACACCAACACACAACATCATATGTTCCAAAATGAGGAGTCTCCTTATCAATCTCTTCTGCAAGCAATGTAGTGATTGCTACTAAAGCTTCATCAACATTAAGTATATGACCCAATGGCCTTAACCATCTTACCCTTGGAACTATTTCTTAAATGTAAGTGCAGTCAATGTCTACCAAGAAGTATATGTCATTGATATGTTTTTCCACTAAGGAAACTGGTATTCGCACTCTTTGTTTCATGGATTTCTTAAAATCCTCAAAATAGCTTGTCATTTGGGCTTCAAAGTTGTCACCCATCTGATCAATGTACTCATAGATTTGAGTGATTGCAGTTTTGTTTGGATTCCAAATCACCTTTACAATTGAAGGAATCTCTTGTATGAAATAGAAAAATATGCACACAAGAACTGAACTGAACTTGCATTGAGCACCTTTTGACCTTCTTATTGCTCCTGGATTCTCATTTATCTATTGCAACATTAGTCCTGCTAGATCATATGTATGATCTTTCTTTACAAGCTTATAGGCCACATCAACAACAATACATTGTACATTGTTTAATCTACTAGATTGGTAAAATTTGTGAGATATCACTCTCACTATAGAATCTAGAAGAGGATCTATTATAGTATCAACTATGATAGCCCACTTATTTTACTTAGCCCATGTATTCCTTTCAATAACTTCTTTAGAATCACTACGTAGGGTCTTTGGCCGATCTAGGGTTGGGAAACCCATAACCCTATGTACTATCCTCTTGGTAATCTTCGTGGGTCCTCCTCCTAACTATAAACAACCATTTTTTATCCTACTTAAAATAATTTTTATCCACTATATTTTAAAACCTATAGGGTAAACTTCTTCTCAACTATCTAAAACTCATCCTTTAGAATTCTATTATCAAATAGTTTTGCATAGGCTTGGAATATCTCAAGGTCACCTATTGCTCCTATTTTATGTTGTAACACTTCCTTACATCTTGCACCATGACAACCTTGGGTGGAATTATGGACAACACACTGACAAGGTTATTTCTGTAGGCTACCTCAGGAATGGGTATAAAGTCAGGTTGTTTTACTTCATTACTAACTAGCTAGACCTCATGACTTTATTTTCCCTTGGGGTTCTTAGAACTAGAAGCCATTATACTGATCTAAGGTTTCAATATATTAAAACTTTAACACTATGTAGCTCGACACTTGATAAATACCTTAGATTGACAAAATTTGTTTTGAATGGCTATTGAAATTGGTGCAAAAGGCTTCAAGGTTGTTGTTTGATCACTTCTACACTCTTTTCATCTTTTCTTTGTGTTTGAATGGCATGAAAATAATAAAAATTCTACCTTATACCTTTCAAAACCTAGCATTAAATTCTTAGTGCATATAGCTGTAAACTCGACACTTGAAGGTTTCAACATGACTCGACTTCCATTGGATTTCATTCACTAAGCTTCCATTGACATTTCTTAACTTGCCATCAACCACCATCTTTGTCGCTACTAACTACTTGGCATGCACTGGAGCTTTACTCAGCATCTGAGGACAACTCAAAAGTATTTGCAAAAACTTCAAATTTTGATTTGGCATCTTTGCTCATGCTAATTTCTTCTTTGCAGTACTTTTTGTCTTGGGACTAATGTATGATATAACTTTATATATAAATCTCATACACCTATCCATGCTTAGTTGAATGAGGTGTGACCACTTGTCCTCTTGGATGAAGTGATCCCTCCATTTGATGTGCTACACTCATCTTTCTTCTTCCAAGTCTTGTTCATTTGCCCTCTGATTTGTTCAACATCTACCTTCTCTTTTCCTTTGTTGGAAAATTCCTTCTGATATGACCAATCTTCAAGCAACTGAAACATGTGGTTTGACTTAACTATCTATTGTAGTTCCCTTTAAAGTGTGTTCTTATGCAATTTTTCAGAATGTCTTCATATTCTTGATAGTAGTGACAACTATACTTGGTGTTGTAGTCCCAATTATAGTGATGACCATGATTATTTCCCTTTATAGGCTGATTAGGTGTCCACATAGGCTTCAATCTTCACTCAAAAGCTATATGTCCATATTTCTTGTAGTTGTAGTAGTGACCCTCAAATCTTGGTTTTTTGATAGTCCTAGTCCTACATTCATGTGCTTGATGTCCTTGCTTCTTGCACTTGTAATAGTAACTTGCATTCTTAAGCTTATCATGCTAATGGGCATTCTTACTCCTACATACATTAGATGTATGTCCCTTTTTACCATAGGAATGACAAGTGGGTTTAGCGTTCTTACTTTTGTTACTCCTTTCTTCTACATTCTTGGATGATTCTCCTTGTTTAGTGTTGGTGTAACCAAGTCTTGAAGTATCATTACTAGCCCTTGGTGATTTTAGTAATTGCTCAAAGGACTTGATAGCCTCATTGGGTTTGTTGAAATTTTTTGCTATCTCCTCTTCTCTCCTAAATTCCTTCTACAATTGTTCATTTTTCATTCTCAAGGTGTAGATCTCAATGTCCTTCATGTTTAGCTTATGATGAGCATTCATCATCTGGCTTAAGGTGTCAAGCTGCATATTTGAGATTTTTTCAAACTCAATTGTCTTATCCTCCAGTCTATTGGTAAGATTTCTCTTGTCATCTTCTATCATGGCCTTGTCTTCAATATCTCTATTCTTTTGTTTAGTCACTTCAAAAACATTATGGCTTGTGATTCTTGTTCAAGATTGAGTATTCTGATTTCTTCTACTTGAGCTCTATTCTTTTCCATCAATTCAACTATTGCTACATCAAATTCCTTGGAATCTCCATTGGAAAACACTTGTTTGGTGTCAATCTCCTTGTAGTGTGTGTCATTCTCAGCTATGGCTATATCCTTCCTTCTTTTCGAGGACTTTCTCAATTCCTCTCTGGCTTCCACAAATTTGTGTAGAGTGAGATGCACATCAATCATCTGATTGTCTATAATATTCCCAAGTTTGAAGACTTCCATCTTATAAAGGCTTCGTAGACTTAGGTTTAGGTATGGATCTAAGATCCATATTAAATTTTTAATTCTGGCTCATTCCTTGCACTTATCTCATTGGTTGCATGCCTTCTCCATTTTTCTTATTGGCTACATGTTGATTGCATAGGAAATATAAAAGATTCATTCTTATCCTTATTATCCTTCAAAGTACTTTCATGTCAGCTCAAAAAAAAATTTACATTTGAGTTTGTGAAGGCACAAACTCATATGCTAATTCTATGTTACTCAGCACATACTAGATTAATGGTGCTCGACACATGTTTGATCCTAGTTTTCTCAGTACCTATTACATTTTGTCTTGCTCGACACATGCATAGTTCTGGCTCACTTAGCACATGAAGCATTTTGACTTTCTCAGCATCAACTCCATCTTGGCACCTATATATCACTCGGCACCTGTATAATGCCTAGCACCTAAAGTTAATGGGCACCTGTTGGAATTCTAGCTTAGCATACATAGTGTACTTGGCTTCGATGTAGAAAGTGGTTAAGTGTGTTGACACTCAAATGTCAAAACCAAACTGACACCAACAGTCATTGTAGTTGCCTTGAGTAGGAGGTGACATGAGATATCATTTTTTTCATTGGGATTAGATTTTTGAGGCTATATCTTGGAGGCCTTATCTAGTGACAGATGGTATCAGAAGGTGAGGGTGGATATTGAGTCTTGACATACTCTTGAGGGGATATTTTCAGGTTATTTTCTAGATTTTGATGGACTATTATGTCAGGTGGGGCATATTTATGTAAAAGTGTCTAGTGATCTTCATACCCTTATTTTGTTAGAAGTACAATGTGGACCATATTCAACACATCCTAGCCTCAAGAAGATGCATGTTGATCTTAGATAGTTGTACTTTTGGATAGGAATGAGGTGTGATGTTGTTGCTCAATGTCTTGAGTGCTAGAGAGTGAAGATAGAGCATTACCATTTGGTGTGTCATTTGCAACCACATACCATTCCAGAGTGGAAATGGGATATGATATCTTTTGATTTTATCATAGGGTTTTCTATGTCATCATGATGATATGTGTATCATGGTGACAGTGGACAAGTTGTCTAGGGTAGCAATTTTTTCACGCTTGAGAACATTCTACACAACTTCTTCTATAGTGCATTTTTTCTTGGAAAATATTTATTGACTGTATGAAATCCCTCATCAAATAATATTAGATAGAGATCTAGTGTTTATTTCAGCACCATAGACATCTCTCTTGCATTCTTTGGGTATGTACCTCAATTTTAGTCCAGCTTACCACATAGAGACTAATGGTCAGATAAAGAGAGTGAACTAGGTGCTTCAAATGTATGTGGTGGATAGGCAGGTGAAGTGGGAGGATTATTTATACCTTTTTGATTTTTCATATAATAATGTCTATCATAGTTCTCTCAGCATGTCACCTTTTCATGCCTTGTATAGTAGACTTTGTCATACCCCTTTGAGTTGGGACCATTTGGAGGACCAAGTACTTCTAGGTTTAGAGATGCTTTGGAATATGGAGCAGCAAGTTGTCCATATTAGAGAGCATTTGGTTACTACTTAGGACAAGCAAAAGTATGAAGATGCCCATAGGTTGGATCATCACTTTCTAGTTGGTGACAAGGTGTTTTTGAGAGTGCATCCATGGAAGAGCCCCATCAATTATGGGAAAGGCTCTAAGTTGGTGCCGCGTATTGTCAGACCATTTGAGATCCTCAAGAGGATTGGTCTTGTTTCTCATCTACTAGCATTTACACCTAGGCTATCACACATCCACGATGTTTTCCATGTTTCAATGTTGAGGCAACATTAAGCCTATGCCTAGTGGGTGAGGATGTAGTACCGCTCGTGTTTGCATTTTATACCTTATTATATTTTTATTTGAGAGAGGCTTGTTACTCGTGTTTAATATCAATTGAGATGGCCTGATGGTCAAGTGTATACTTTGATTTCTAGTTTCATAGATGTTAGATTGCTATGTTGTTTAGGTGAACATATTTGCATGATGATGCCTCTTTGAGATGACAATATGTTTTATGATAATATATAGTTATTTGGTATTTGGACATATCCTCTGATTAAGTTTATATGTTGGATTTGATGCGATGGTTATTTACTTCATCCTTACATTGTGATACTTTATGTGAAAGCGAGTGATGTTGATGAATTATTTCACTGCAATTAAATAAATGGTTAAATTAGGTCATTTAATTTAAAGAATTTATTTCTTTGGCTATATCATTATATGCAATTACACTTGATCATGTGGTTTAGTGTGCATGATTTATGTCCCTAGTAGTGGAAAATGAAGTTAGTGATTTAGTTTCTTCACATTTAATCAATGTTGTCATTTTATGGTTGACGTATCATATTTAATTGTGTAAATTAAACCCTCCAATGATTTAATAAATCCATAACCATTTGCATTATGTGATTAGACCTATGAGCATGTCTATGCATTTAGATGTTCATATTTTTCGTAAAAGTTATTAAGGAATTCTATGATATTGGTTTAAGGGAATTTTTGGCTTTATCTTGTATAATTAATTCCTTGTAGCTTAGCCATGGTTGAATTCCAATTACTTGGAATAGTCTATTTTTGTTTGGGTTGATTTAGGGTTTAACTAGCTAACTAGTTATTTATCCTAATCCATTATTCACTCAAAAGTGAATAAGTGTCCAAAAAAGAATTTTATTCCTCATTTCTCACTTTTTGAAATAAAAAATTAAGAGAAAATTTCCAAATCCTCTATTGTAGAATTGTGTTTCTATTTGATGTAGGAGCTATGAGAATGGGATCATCATGAGACTGGTATCATTGGATCCATCTTAGGGAGATCATGGATTGTCATGATTTTCAATAGCTTCGACAAGATTTTTTATTTTATTGTTCAGATTCCCATTTTTGCCCTTTTAGCTTTTAGGTAGGGCTCTCTTCTTTTTCCTCTTTTAGATCTATTTCTACTTCTATTTTTTGTAGTTGTACGTTAGGAGGTTGAGAACTAGTGTTCTACTCCATTTTTGATTCCCAGCTCTACTTAGTTGGTTGGTTATGAGCATTTCCCTGGGAGTTTGGAGTTTTCCACCATTATGGTGGTCATTTTGGCATACAGTGTTTGAACTTGATTTTTGTGGAATTTTTGTGGCTCATTTTCCCAAGGGTAGAATGGGTTTTATTTTCATTGATTATTGTCAAAGTTAGGTTTATTGAGGTTTTTGCCTCAATTTATGTTGGACATAATTTTCTCAAGTTTTCTTCGCAGGGTATTGGTTGTGGATTTGGATTATCTATGGGATGTCAATCTAAACATTGTTGTACTTTTATGTTCCACTAGGATGTTGGATACAATTTTATGATTATGTGTTGTGTTTGATGTTACACAAAATTACTTATTAGTTCTCAATTAATGCTTACTGAGCCCACTTGGTCAACAAGACAATTTTCCTTGTCTACCAAGCATTCCTGAATATTACTCTACAAAAATAGTGTCTACTAAGCTCACTCGGGTGTCGAAGGAATTCTAGCAGGAAACAATGTTAACTAAGTTCTCATGGTTAGCAATGGAAAGTTGGACAGAGTCAATATTCATTGAGTTTACTTGGTTGGGAAAGGATATCTTTGTAAGTTCCTAGTGTTAACCAAGCTTCTATTGGTTAACACAAGAAATCATCTCAAAACTAGTATTTACTATGCAGGGTCAACCAATGAAGGATTTTGTTGTTTTGACATAAGAAGTTTATATATTTAAAGTATTGTTTCTAGCCAACTGTGTTAATGATTATTGGTTATTTTAATTTGTAATTAAGCCAACTTAATAACCTAGATGATATAAATTAAATGTCAAGTTGAGATTTTAAGTGTGTGCAAGTATGTTGATTAGATTGAGAAAGAAAAAGTGAGAGCAAACTTGAAGGATAAGTAGGTATCCTTGTGGAGTAGAAAAGTGTTACTCGATCAAGAAGGATCAAGTATGAAGAAAAATAGAGATCTTTAATTAGAAATTTAGGTGCATGACAATTAGGTCATTTAATTGTTACTCTCTAACCATTATAGCAGTGATCTAAATCTCTTAACAAATTTGGTTTAATAGCCAGTTGTAAATCATCTAACAAGGTGATAGTTCCATTGAATTTTTTTAAGACCTCTTGCAAGGCCACTCCTTATAGGGAGATTAAATCCTCTAACAAGGTCATACCTAACAATGTGTTTTGTAACCATTAACTAGGTTGGCTCCTAATAGTGCTCACTTCAGAAGAGTGAAAACAGTAACTAGTTACATTGGTGGTTTTTCCCATATTGGGTTTCCATGTTAAATCTTGGTGTCTCATGTGTTCATGCTATTTCTCTTATGCTTGCAAATTAATCACTGTGAATGTTTAAAGATCAACTAAAAGTAAATCACACTCTACATTTACTGAGTTACAACATTTTCTGTGTATTTATCAAACAAGTGCGGTAATCAAATTTCTCAATTTAAATTTTATTGTTAACATCTATGAGATATAGAATTTATTTTAGTGGTAACTGATTCACACACCCCCCCAGCTCAGTCACTCCTTTTATATTTCCAACAATTGGTATCAGAGGTTTTGGTGCTTGCAAGAAAGTTTCAAGGACCTAAGCTAAAGATCAAGATGTCTTACAAGAGAGAAATTCCAAAGCTAAACAGAGACAACTTTTTAGCATGGAAAGGATTCATGAGACTTCATCTAGCCTTCATTAGTGATTTAGGCTTGAAATACCTTGATGAAGAATACACAACTCCCATTGGTACATTATCTATTGTAGATATTGCTGAGAAAAAGAACTATAACACCATGATGATTGATATTGCATCTGCTCTTAGCTATGATGAATTTGATGATATCAAGGACTACAAAACTATGTAGGGTATGTGGAACAAGCTAAAGGACATATATGGTGGTGATGAAAATGTGAGGAGAACCAAAGCAGAAAGCCTTAGAGGACACTTTGATCAAATGAGAATGATAGAAGATGAAAATGTTGCAAATATGTGAAAAGAATCAGAGCTAGTGTTAGTGCAATCAGAGGTCTAGAGGAGAAATCAAGGATGAAACTACTATAAGTAAAGTTCTCAAAACATTGCTTCCTATCTATGGAGTTAGAGTATCTTCTATTCAAGAAAAAAGGTGTGAGCCAACTCACAAGATAACTTTGGATACTTTAGTAGGAAGATTGATATCTTTTGAGCTAGACAACTATGACAATTATGTTCTAGCTTCCAATACTATTAAATCTAAATTTGAAGCCAAAATTTCCCTCAAAGAAAAAGGCAAGAAAATAAAGGACATTCAATCAGATAGTGAAGAGGAATCAAAGCAAAGTTTTGATAGTGATCTTGAAGTTGTTGAAGCTTTACTTGTAGAGGAAATACTCTAGAGGTAGAGGAAAATACAAAGGTAAAGTTCCCCTAATCTATTTTTCATGTGAAGAAATTGGTCATATTGCTGCTAGGTGCCCAAAAAAAGAAAGTAAGGATGAGAAGAAAAGTGACAAGTACAATGACAAGAAGGATTTCAAAAATCACAAATCATTCAAGGAAAAAGGTAAGAAGACTTGTTTTGTGGCTACAGATTTTGATAATAGTGAAGATGAAATAGTATACATTGTTATGAAAGATGAATCTGATGAAGAAGAAGATAAGATGGCACTTATCTCTCATGTTAGTAAAAATGACACATGGATCATAGACAGTGGATGTTCACATCATATGAATAGACACAAAACAAAGTTTGAACACTTTGAAGACTATGATGGTGGTAGTGTAAGGTTTGGAAATAATGAACCTTGTTGCACAAAAGGGAAAGGCCAAATCTTAGTAACCAAATAAATTTTATGTGATAATGCCTATTGGGTTGAAGGACTAAAACATAATCTACTGAGTGTGGCACAACTAATCAACATTGGATTCAAGGTGGAATTCGTGCACAACAAGGCAAGACTATTGGATGATAAAAATAATCTGGTTGCATCAAGCAAAAAAATAAGAGATAACTTATTTTATCTTGATCTTGGTGATTGTTCATGCTTTATTGCTCAAATGGAAGAAAGTTGGTTATGGCATGGACGATTATGTCATGTAAACTTTGATAATATGGTCAAGATAAGAAAATTCAAAAAAGTAAGAGGTATTCTTAGTTTGAAGAAACTTGATGTTGGTTTATGCAAAAATTGTCAAATTGGAAAAATGGGAAGGACTAGTTTTAAAAGAAAAAACTATCAATCTAAAGATGTATTGGAAGTTGTGCATACTGGCCTATGTGGGCCCATTGGAATAGAAAGCTATAGTGGAGAAAAAATCTTTATTCTTTTTGTTGATGACTATTCCAAAATGATGATTGTTATGTATCTGAGAGAAAAGTTAGAAGCATTTGAGAAATTCAAATGGTATCTAGCAAGAATAGAAAAGGAAATAGGGAAAAGATTGAAATGCTTAACATCAAATGGAGGTGGTGAATTCATCTCCAATGAATTCAATAACTTGTACATTGAAAGATGAATTAAAAGACAGGTATCAACCCGTGGTACTCTCAAGAAAAAAGGAATAGTTGAAAGAAGAAACAGATCTATCATGGATTGTGCAAGGACTCTAATGATTGAAAAGAACATTGGTATCAAATACTAGAAGGAAGCTATCAACACTACAGTTCACACTTTGAACTAATTACAGCATGGCTATGGATTATGGTATGGTATGGCATGGTACTTTGACTCATATAAAACTCCCTATGAATTATGGTATGGCTATAAAACCAATGTAAGTTACCTGAAAGTATTTGGAAGTAAATGCTATATCTTGAAAAAGTTTAGAAAAGGAAAGTTGATATAAAAGGTGATGAAAGTATATTCTTAGGATATTCTTACAGAAGTAAGACATATAGATGTTTGAATTTTTCTACTCATAAAATCATAGAAAGTGCACATGTGAGAATTGATGATTTTGTAGAAAGAAAAAAAGAAAGTAAAAGGAAACTAGAAGATTACAGGAGATTTGTTTACTTTGAACCTGATACATTGCCAGACACATATGTCAATAAGGAGACTTCAACTCCTAAGTCTTCCTCAGTTATCGAGTTGCAATCAGTTCAAAATGAGTCACAAGGACCCAAGTCACATTATGAAACTATCGAGCTAATGCCTACCAAGTCTAAGCAACTAGAGCCAAAAGTTAAGATTCAAAATGAATATAGTGCAATTCATTCAAAAGAAAAAAAACTTGTATTGGTCAAATATGATAGAAGGCATCATGCACTCAATTAGATTATTGAAGATAAATCAGAAGGTACTATGACAAGAAGTAAGCTAAAAGGTACATGTTTACTTGTTGATTTTGAACCTAGGAGTGTTAAAGATGCATTAGAGAATGAAAGATGGATTGAAACTATGAATGAAGAAATAGAACAAATAAAGAAGAACAAAAATTGGACCCTTTTTCTTAGGCTTAAAGACAAAAATGTGATTGGAGTGAAATTGGTATTCAGAAATAAGCTAAATGAAGATGGACAAGTATCAAGAAAAAAAGAAAGATTGGTGTGTAAAGGATATTCTCAAGGAGAAGGAATTGATTATGGTGAGACTTTTCCTCCTATTGTAGGATTAGAAGGTGTTAAGACTCTACTTGCATATGTTTCTCATAAAGGATTTAAAGTATATCAAATGGATGTTAAATATGCATTTCTCAATGGTATACTAGATGAAGATGTCTACATTGAACAACCAAAAGGTTTTTTTAATCCAGACAAAAAGGATATGGTCTGCAAATTACACAAAGCATTGTATGGTCTGAAACAATCTCCTAGAGCATGGTATGAAAGGTTGCACAACAACCTTTTACAGATTAGTTTTCAAAGAACTAATGATAATAGTAGTTTTTATATCAAGGAAGGACCAGATAACAAGATTGTATTGGCAGAAATATTTGTGGATGACACTCTATTTACAGGGAATGATGATCTATGCGAAGAATTTTTAGAACATAGAGTTTGAAATGTCCATGTTTGGTGAGATAAAATTCTTTGTTAGACTACAGATACAATAAAGAAAGAATGGCATCTACATTACTCAATCTAAGTATATCAAAGAGATACTCAAGAAATTTGGAATGGAGCATTCCAAACCAGCTGGAACCCCCATGTGTAATAGACTAAAGCTTACTAAAGATGATGATTCAAAAGAGGTAGATTAGACCTTATACATATCAATGATTGGAAAATTATAGTATGTAGTTCATACAAGGCCTGATATTGCTTTAGTAGCTGGGATAGTGGAAAGATTCTTACCTCAACCTAGAGAAAATCATATGATGGCAATCAAAAGAATTTTGAGATATCTAAAAGGTATTGAAGATTATGGTCTACGGTAAAAACCTGGAGGAAACTTAGACCTAAATTTATTCAATGATGTTTATTGGGCATGAAATCTTAATGATAGAAAGAGTACAAGTGGTGGAGCACTCTTTATTGGTAAATGATTGGTATCTTTGACAAGCAAGAAGCAAAATTGCACATCCCAATCTACAATAGAAGAAAAATATTTTGCAGCAATAGTGAATTGTTCTAATATTGTTTGGTTTAAATAATTATTGGAAGGCATGAAGGTTCAGATCAAATAACTAGTTGTCATGTATTGTGATAACACCATTGCAATTAACATATCAAAGAACCCAATGATGCACTTCAAAACTAAGCACATTTCTATAAAATATCATTTTGTCAGAGAATTGGTGTAGGATAAAGAAATCAGATTGGAATACGTTCACACAAAAGAACAAATTGCAGACATATTCACCAAGCCATTACCTAAGGATGCATTCGTGTATCTAAGAGGTAAGTTAGGGGTCATTCCCCTATCTGAAGCTCACTAAATAAAGTTTTAGTGATGCATCAATAGGAACCAAGTTGAAGATCAATTAGTTGATGTAGCATAGTCAAAGGGAATATTGCATATGAATTAGTACTCAAGGTACATTGAAACTAATTTGGTATATGTTGTCTTTGGCATGTGTTATCAAAGAGGTTGAAGATTATTGTCATATCTTTCCAAAATTTGTTAGAAGTTATGTAATTCCTTCACAAAGGGAGATTAATAATTGAAAGAGAAAAAGTTTTTGGTAAAAATCTAAGAGAGAAAAAATTCTAATAGAGAAAGTCTTATTTTCAAATTTCATTGTGCTATGACATGTTGCGTTTCCATCAATGCCAAAGAGGGAGATTGTTGGATACAATTTTCCAATTGTGTGTTATCTTTGATGTTACACAAAATGTCATATCAATTGTTAATCAATGCTTACCAAGCTCACTTGGTCAACAAGATAGTTTTCCTTGTCTATCGAGTGTTCCTAAAGCTTACTCTACAAAAATAGTTCTATCAAGCTCACTCGGGCATCGAAGGAATTCTGGCAAGAAAAAATGTTAATCAAGTTCTCATGGTTAGCAAAGGAAAGTTGGACAGAGTCAACATTTATCAGGATCACTTAGTTGCCAAAGAATATCTTTGTAATTTCATAGTGCTAACCAAGCTTTTGTTGGTTAACAAAGGAAATTGTCTCAGAACTAGTATTTACCATGCAGGGTCTGCCAATGAAGGATTTTGTTGTTTTGGCATTAGAAATTTATTAATTTTAAGTATTGTTTCTAGCCAACTATGGTATTGATTATTGGTTATTTTAATTTTTAACTAAGCCAACTTGACAATTTGGATGATATAAATGAAAAGTCAAGTTGAGATTTTTAGTGTGTGCAAGTATGTTGATTGGATTGAGAAAGAAAGAGTGAGAGCGAACTGGAAGGATAAGTAGGTATCCTTATGGAGCAAAAAAGTGCTATTTGATCAAGAAGGATCAAGTATGAAGAAAAATAGAGATTTGTATTCAGCAATTTAGTTGCATCACAATTAGGTCATTTCATTGTTACTCTCTAACCATTGTAGCAGTGATCTAAATCTCTTAATAGAGTTGGCTTAACAGCTAGTTATAAATCCTCTAACAAGGTGACAGTTCCATTGAATTGTTTTAATACCTCTTACAAGTCTAACAAGCTCACAACTTACAATGTGTTTTGTAACCTTTAATTGGGTTGGCTCCTAATAGGGCTCACTTTAGATGAGTGCAAATAGTAACTAGTTACATTGGTGGTTTTACCCATATTGGGTCTCCACATTAAATCTGGTGTCTCATGTGTTCATGTTATTTCTCTTATGCTTGTAAATTAATCAATGTGAATATTTTAGATCAACTAAAAGTAAATCACACTCTGCATTTGCCAAGTTACAAAAAAAAATTTGTGTTTACCGAACAATTGCAGCAATCAAATTTCTCAATTTAAATTTTATTGTTGATATCTAAGGGATCTGGGTTTATTTTAGTTGTAAATGATTCAACCCCCCCCCCGCCCCCCCCCCCCTCCCCCTCAATTACTCCTTCTATATTTTCAACATGGGATGTGTACCACATCTGTACTATTGAGCTAGTATTTGGTTGAGTGTTATTTTCCTTATGTTCTCATCCAACCCTTATTTTTATGATCTTCATGTACTTGGTGTGCCCACACACAAGCAAGTGCACATACATTTTTTGGGTGCTTGTGAGGCCCGATCTCTTGATTGTTATCAGTGGACTATCTTCATTGGGGTTGGGTTGGGAATATGCATTTCCTACGAACACTCATCATGTTATGAGCATGGGTATGTAGGGTAGCACTGTGGAGGGGCTTCTCTTGCAACCTTGGTGACTATTTCTAAGGTTGGCATGAAGAAGTTTCTAAATAAGTGATAATTAAATAAATTATTGGGTAGTAAATCTGAGATAACTAAAATAGTGAGCACCCGAAATTGGCCTGAGGAAATTTGAGAATGTGAGCTCCCATAGTTGATCTAAGGAGACTATGTGTGCACCCCCTTGGGGAGTTGATGTCACATGATACTTAACATGGGCTCCTTGATGTGAAGTGACTTACTCTCCACCAAGTTCCTACATAGTTAACCATAGAGTGTCTATCCAAGACCTATTATATGTGTGCTATCTTATGATCATGGTTGCAATCCTCTTTACTTTCTAGCATATGTGTTACCCATAGATGACTATTTTTAGTGTGTTTTTGGTTGGATTATTTTGTCCATCAATATGATAGGAGTGGGACTATAGGTTCCATGTGGTTGGGAGGCATAGTTTCCTATACTATTGCTAGCAATCATTGTATAGAGATAGTTTATTTCTAGTCAAGACCAATTCTTGATGTTCACTTGGTATATCCATGTTTCTGGGGTATTTTTCCTATTGATTTGTGCTTTAATTGGAATGCTTGGGTATCATGTTTAGATGATCTTAGTTTCATTTATGCATTCCTTTATTATAATGTTTTAGCATATGGTTAGATGATGTGATTCACTATTAGTTGGAGTATCTATGCTTGTTGGATTAGCATGTTACATCTTCTTGTTCTTATGTTGTTACTATGTTGTAGTAGTAACACCCTCATAAGAAAGCTCTAACTATCATGTTTGCAGTTTGGGATGTTATGCTCAGGGGATGGCTAGGTTTCTTAAGCTCTAATTATGCTATTACAGTTGGGAGGAATTGAGCATGAGTTTTTCTATTTAAGTTTTCTTCATATGATGTTGGTCTATTAACCATGTATGTACATTGTGGTTTTCCTTTCCCCATGTCCCTTCATATGTGGTTATGGTGTATATAGTTGATGGTTTCTCTCGCCTATTGTATGGCATTGTGTTATTCTTGTATTTGAGTGACCAAGCCTTCATTTTGTGGATTTGGTAATCCCTGGTGTCCAGGTTCTAATTGATGAACAATTCCCAATGTAGAGGATTGAAAATGAAATGTGAATCCTACATTTTTGAAGATAGAAAACTCTACAACAAAAACTATGAAGGAATTTATTGAAATGTTTAGGTCCTAAAGAAGAAAGATACATACTAGAAAAATATTATAACAAATATGGTACTGGACATCGATCAATAGAGGCTTTGACCCATTAGATTCTAAGATAAGGGTACTTTTGGCTTACTATTCTAAAAGACACATTTGAACATGTACATTCCTATCACATCCATGAAACAAGTGCAATAAAAGAAAGAAACCCAACCATGTCACTAAAATGAGTATTTAAGGTTTGGCCCTTTGCAAAGTGGGGGCTAGATTTTATTGGGCCTATAAGCCCACCATCATCAATAGGGTATATGTTTTTCCTAACAACTATCAATTTTTGCACATGGTATATTGAAGCTAAAATTTTCATAAATTGTACAACAAAAGTTGTCATTGACTTCCTAGAAGAACACATTGTGACTATGTTTGGAATGCCATTCTTCCTAGTGTGTGATAATGGGTCATCTTTCATCTCAATGTTTCTTACTCAATGGGAACTAGATAATTAACTCATAATGAAATTCTCATCCAATTATTATCCATAAGGGAATGTCATTGTCGATTCCACTAATAAAAAAATGATTATAGTCATAAAATACTTTCTCATAGAAAATCCAAAAGATTGTCGTACCCAATTGAAATACTCATTATGGATAGATAGGGTAAGGATAAAAAATTCTTTGGTAACTTCCTTGTATCTACTAGTCTATGACAAGGAACCATCATTTCATCTCAATCTAACAACTCTAGTGTTGAAATTCATGAGAGGATATACTAAGGATAATGACAGCATCCAAACCAACTTGATGAATCTTTTGGAATTAGATGAGAAGAGGAAAATGAGTTTATTACATATGTCAAAACATCAATTCATCATTAAAGGTTGGTTTACCAAGAGAGCCATGAACAAATATTTTAAAATCTTGGACCTTGTTTTTCTGTGGTATAAGACAAAACAAAAATATGTAGTCAAATCAAGTTTCAACAGTTGTACATTGGTCATTATCAAATTCCAGAGATTATGGGGGAATATACCTTTAGAATAAGTACATTACAAGTAGAATTGGTCCCATTACTAGTTAATGACTAATTTATGAAACATTATTTTGAAGCCTAACACAAAATATTCTCAAAAAAAACAAAAACAAAAAGTTTAATTTTCTTTTAGTAGTGTGTTTACTTTTAGTCACGTGTTTTCTTTATATTTGGTATGTTTGTTTTATTTTCTTTTTCAGTCTCAGGATTAGGTATAATCAACATTTTTTCTTGATGTATAACAAAGACCATCCCATTAGGTTTCAATTTTAGGAAAGAGGTATTTCTCTATCAAAACATTTAGATAACTTGTTTTCTTGTACGGACTAAACTACATGTGTTATTTGTTGTTGCAAAGGACTTCTTGCCTTAAAGTCTAAATCTAAGTTGATCACTCTCAACACTTTGCAAGTTTAAAGTATTGATCATCTAGGTTGTCTTTAAATCTAGGTTGATGGTAGTGAGGGATAATTCAAAACTTACTAGTTTAGATAAAAGCTCTTTAAATACCTTTAAATATCACTATTTGGCATGATGGTTTCCCAAAATGTTCATTAAAAGAGGAATGCAATAATTATCAAAAAAGAAATCAATCTAGAAAAGAAAACCAATGCCTTGGCCAGACAATTTAAACATGGTTAGGGTAAAAAGAAAAAAAGAACAAATCATAAAAAAGTGTCACATATAAGATTTTGTATAATTGTGGATAGCAATCAAATATAGGTATAACACTTCTGAATGGCTATCCAACTTTGTACAGTAAACAAAATACTTCAAGGAATAATCAAGTGGAAACATACAAGCTCCAAGAAGAAAGTAAAAGAAGATTACCAAAGACACAAAGAAAGGAAATTGATAACTCATTAAGAGCCCACAGAATAGATTCTCTCATCTTGTCATATAGTGATGGATGAATAGGTTTATGGGGATTTCCAATATTTTCTCTGATTAAGAGAAATTTTATTTTGATGTTGCTAGACACTCATGATAGACAACACCTAGAGACTTCAAAAGGAATTGGAACACTAAGCTCACACTAAGCCTAAAAAATTGAGACTCTAAAGTTTTGTCTTACAAGTAATTAAAAGTTTCTTGTACTATGTGGAATAATTTTTTCACTTAACACATGTTTGAAGAATGTTTGTTGATGAAGAAATTCCTTTTTGATTTCTTCCCTTTTGTTAGGACTATTTGTTGTGGTCTCACAATAAACACCCCATTTTTTAGTCACAAAATGGGGACCCCCTTAGTTATATAGATCCCTCTTGAAATACCCAATCAAGTGCTTTAGTCAATTAGGACCTTCCTCTGACTCTAGGCCAATCCCTAGTTCCCATTCAGGAAAATTTAGTAATGTTTTGAGGGTCATAAATTCATTTTCTTTTTGCATAGTGCAAAAAGTGTGCAATTTCACACTAATGTACCTTGTGCACATGGATATGTGCACTAACTATACATCTACACACTCATCTCTAGCTGAGGATGTGCATATACACATGTGCACACCATGGAAGACCATAACCTATGAATATGCCCCCTCTTCATTCTTACGTATCATTTTCTAGAGAATCAAACACCACACCTCCACACGTATCTAAGCTCAGGCCATCAAAAACTTTGCAAGTGAATCTACATTTTTAAAGGTAAAATACAATTGTTGAGAATACATATATGCACATGTGTACACCCTAAATATGTACACAATGTGTGTAGAAACAAGGATCACCCCAAATAAAAATGATTCTTCAATAGCTCAAGTTAAATGTGTAGTTGCACCCATGGACTAGGTGTGCACATGTACCACTTCTAAAAATTAGGATTTTATGCTTATCAAGATGTGCATGTGTGAATCTTGTGCACATGCACAGGTGCACTAGGTGCACAAGTGTGCATGTGTGCATTTCAGCCTCAAGGTTTATTCTTTCATTTTCTTTATTTCATGTCAAGTTTTTGGTCAATTTGCGTCATATTTTAGGGTTGTCTTAATTTTCGATCATAAAGAATAGTAATTTTTATCATTTTTATAGATATGATGACATCCTCTTCATCCTCGGTGGCTACAAAGATAGCACCAAAACTATCACCTTCAAGTATCAAGGAGTGCCAAAAAAATATTGATTTCAAGACAAGCATTTTGATATCCAAGATACTGAGTTGGGGCATATTGATAGGAATTATTTTATGTTATTATTTAACAATCCTAAAGAGAGGTCATCCATCTTATCAGAATTGATTTGAAGTGCATTGGTAAACATTTCTTTTCACCCAATGTCAGTTCAATCATCAAAATCAATCATGACTTTGGCACATCAATATGTACTGAAAGAGAAAGTGGTCAAGAGTGTGACCAGAGAGATAGTATTGGATATTAGACCTTGGAACATTGAGAATGTGTTCCATCTTCCATTGGTAGATTAGTACCTCTAGATCACTTGTGATGTCACTAATAGACTGTACAAGTAAAGTGAGAGAAGAGAAAATGAGTTGGTACAATGGAAGTAATTGATTGACAAAATACCTTTGGGTAGGAGAAGTGTAAAAGTTGATGTGACCATAGGCTATATATTAGATGATATTCTATACTCAATAATTCTTCTTAGTAGAACCACGGGCCTTCATACAGCCTTTCATCTAGAAACATCCCTAGTTGGTGAAGAAGAAACTCCCCCTGTAGAGTTCGAAATATATGGTGGTCAATGATGGGTTCATATTTTCTATCATTTGGTTCATCAAAGGAAATTATGCCAAAAGAATATTAGTAGCCTATTACATCTAACTCAAGACATTTACATATATTCATATAGCTGGTACTCTCTTGTTCCCAGAGAAGATCCCACAATATTCGTCTAATAGGATACTGCTAATGGATATAGCAAGGGAATTGGCCTCTTCTTATGATAGGGTGAGGAAGTAACACAAGAAGACTTGGGTCTATCCCATAAATATTTTTTCTTTTGAGGTCAAACAGAAGCAAGACAATGTCACATTTGATTTAGAATGGAAGTAGCATCCAGTTGATGATTACTAGTCACCTCACTCATATTTTGACAATATCGAGATGATGCAACATTTGGTGGGTAAGAAGTTAAATCTAGTAGAAACACTAGAAGATCATTGAATGACTTTCATAGATGACTACAATTTTCAAATCAAAGACTATTATAGAATGAGCCTTCAAATATGTGAAAATGTACTTAACATGGAGATACCTCTCAAGGCATGGAATAAGGATGCCCCCAAAGTGCTAGATCCTTTATAAAATAGGGATAAGATATATGAGAGGCCCATTATAAATGTAGAAATTGGGAAAGAGGATGATATTGATCACTGGGCTCAACATACTATCAAATTGACAAGCAAATGGATTATAAAGCCTTTCCATCTAGACCCACTCCCTCAAGCCCCAACTCTTCAAGCCATAGCTCAACCCAAGATAAGAAAGGGAACCAAATTCACTATAGCTACCTACCCTACAAAGTCACTAGTAAGGCCAAAATGGTACATCAACATGAGCAGGAGGTAGAGTACTTTGAGATAGAAATGTTAAAGAGAAAGAAGAGAAAAAATTTCACTTAGGTAAGGGATCAAGAGGAAAATGCTTAGGAAGAGATACCTACCCAAGGAGAAGAATCCTAATGTGAGTAGGAAGAGGCTCTATAAGAAAAATAGGAACCACCAAAACTAAGACAATGATGGGAGGAGAAAAGAGGAGAAGGTTTAAGAAAAAGAGCACTCCATCACCTGAGGTTCCCAAAACCATCCTTGAGGTTGAGGATGAGGAAGAAGGGGAGAAAATATAATTTTCCCCCTTAAATAGGATGACTCACTTGGCCACAATGAAAAAAGAAGAAAGAAGATAGATTTTAACTCAAACACCACCTCCTAGTCTTCAAGAACTAGTCCTTGTTGAGATCTTGAAATGGAAGGTGAGGGAACTGATTTTTTGACATCTCATATTTTGACTTGATGATAGTAGGGAGAGAAATGGTAGGAGAAAAGATACAAGATACTCCTCAGAATGAGCCAATGAGAGAAGATTAGAATCAATTGCCTTCCTTACCACAAGGTCCTCTTGGTACTCCTCCACCATTACATGATCCTCCATCAGTGCTTCCTCAACTAGATCAAGAATCAATTTCCCTACCATAGTAGGGAGAGAACTAGTAGGAGGAAAGATACAAGATACTCCTTAGAATGAGTCAATGAGAGAAGATTAGAATCAATTGCCTTCCTTACCACAAGGTCCTCTTGGTACTCCTCCACCATTACATGATCTTCCATCAGTGCCTCCTCAACTAGATCAAGAATTAGTTTCCCTACCTCCTCTGATGGAAAAACTTGAAAGTCAAAGCTCAGAGGAAGGAGATTATGTTTAATTATATGTTGATGAAGTATCAAAAGAGGTACATATTATGGAATAAAGGCAAAAAGCTCTTCCTAGGATAGGGACTAGGTCCCCAACTCATGTTGACATGGAATTTTTCTCTAAAGTTCTTCCTCCACACGAGAAGACTCTAGAAAAGAGTGATAAGGGGAAAGGAAAAGTGTCAAAACCTACTTCTTTGACACAATATATGTCACAAATGGGAACAATGTCATCATGTTTGAAAAAGGAGGACTTATTTAGACAAAGGAGATATTTGGAGTTCACTAAAGAAGAGGGCATGGTGGAGTGGATAAAAGTGGTCAAGAAACTTGAGCCATCAAAGGGTGATTCTAAAATAGTGGCTTTGATTATGAAGAATTAGGACCAAGATATTTGGGTGCACTTTTGTTCAATCTCCTCATGTAGATACAAAAGACTTGACCCCTAAGGATTACTAGATAAAGAATATAATATTAGGGAATCCCATAGTGGATGCAACGAAACATTTGATCACCATGGACCTTAAACAAGTTTTCACACACCTAGATAAAGATGAATTAGAGCTAACTTTATTCTAAGAGAGTAGAATGAGTTGCTAAGGATATATTTGAATGAAATAGTAGATACTATAGACCCTAATCACCTAGAGATCACTCTAGGGAAAAAATTAGAGAGAAATAAGATAGGTCAAGCCTTAGGAGAAACTGATTCATTTTTGGATGCATGCAAAAGGTGGTCTCATAGTTTTAAAGATAGAGGGGTATAGAGTGTAATTTGAACCTTTTGAAAATTAGTTGCTATTGTAAACCAATATTTTAGGCTAATAGATGAAGAGTGTACTTGAGCCAAACATCTATAAGCACAAAAATTTATAGAAGGAAAAACATGGCAAATGTTAATGGAGATTTATATGATGGAAGAATTATATAAGTTAGATGATTGGATTGAGAAAGTGTCAGTAGGGAATAAAGACATGTAGGGATTGTATGAGGACATCTAGGAGATAAAGAATAAACCTTAAGCACAATTTTTGAAAGAAGACGAATACTACAATGTTTTTAGCCTATAGATTTTTTAAGATGAGTCTAGGACTCAAACTTCTTTGGTGCATGCAGTAGTTCAGTAGTTCAAATCATTATTAGAAGCTACTTAGAGGGAAGAATATGTAAGACAAATCTTCAAAATAGACAAAGCTTCACTATAGTTAGATTCCAAGCTAGAAGATTTCGTGGATACAAGGATTGAAATAAGTAACTACCGCTAGGTAGTACATAATAAGTATGAGTCACTAGAATTCGAAAGGGCTAAGGAGATGACAAAAATAATTGAGAAAATGAAGAGAAAGCATCTAGATATTATTTTTGTCTAAAGGGGAAGAAAACCTAGATGCACTTTTTAAAGCTATATTTTTTAGAGGTGTGATTTTTCAAGGTGTTCTTTCTAGAGGTGCACCAAATCAAGTGGTCCTTTGACAATTTTGAAGAAGAATTAGTGTGCCAATAGTTAACTACTAGTTGATATTGTTGAGCATTCATACATTGAAAATGCACATTAATGGCAGTTCAACCCCCAAAGACACCTCTAGACAAGGCCAAGCTTCAATCTTTAGAGGTTTCAATGATTCACATGTCATCCTATGGCTTCTTACCTCTTATCTTCTTCTTCTTTTATAGTATTAAGTCATGTAAAGGCTCATGTACCCATTAATTGTTATAAACAAGGGTGGAGACCTACTTAGCACCATTTAGAGAGTCAATTTGTATATAAATAGCTTTATTTAATTAGTTTCTTACCATGAGTTCCATTAGAAGATATTGCATTCCTAATACAAAAGGAGGAGGAGATTTCTTCCAAATAGAATAATGTAATATGTATTCAAGGATGATATTTTAGATGCAATAAGAAATGCTATTGGTGCTTTCACTTTTAGTGTTGTAAATCTTTTTGGATTGTGTTTTTTTTTTTGAATTTATGTTCATGAATAATAATGGACATAATGGTTTTATTGCACTATGATAATTGTGTGATATTTAGTTTTTCTTTTCTTTTCTTTATGTGAACAAATTGTGTCATTTTGATGAATTGGAAAAAGGATCACTTTTGTTTTCACATAAAATTTTGTCTCGTGTGAGCACACTTTTTGTGGCATCCCAATTTGATGAAACCTAAAACAGCTTTTAGTTTTTTATTAAAGTTCCCATCGATGATTGTATCGATGGAGTTTAAGAAGTCCTGCTCCTAATTTTATGTGTTTCCTACCAGATCCTCTGGATAATTTAATTCAAAGATGTGTTGTTACTTTGGCCCATGTCCATTAGGAATCTCCCTTTAAAACTTTACTTTAAATCTCTTGTTACTCTACCTTGATGATTTTTTTTTCAAAACATTTGGTTAAAATAGGAATTCATATGGTTGCATTAATAAATTGTGTTTATCATAAAACAAAAAATATAAAAAATATATCATTTTGTAGTTACATTTCAACAAAGCTGTGCAGAGTTTGTGGATACCAACAAAGGCCTTCTTATGAACATTGACATATATTTTCAATTGAGTTACCTAGTAAGTGGAAAAAAACCAACTAGAACCATTAATGTTCTCTTTAAGAGAGAGAGTCAAAATATTTTCTATCATTAGCATCATGCAAAATGATAGCTCAATAGTAGTGGTGCTAGAAGGAGGTCTCACAAAACCATTCTACCCAAAAGACCAAGTTATTGTTTGATAGTTCTATAGTTTTCAAACTTTTGTATTTTTGTGAAGTTTTTCTCTATCATGAAGTGCACTTTTTGCAGGTGCAATTTTTGGAGGTGGAATTTTATAAAGGTGTACTATTCAGAGTAAATAGAAATTTGAAGATCTAAATCCACCGTCTCCATTTAAGAGAGCTTTTAGGTCTTCATTTGGTGGACACAAGTTCTCTAAACTCAATCACTTTCAGAAACCTTGTAGTGATAAGGTGATGCCAAGAATCCAACCACTCCCATTTAAAATTTCATCATCTTCCTCTATTCCACCTAACCCTCCATCTATTGATTTCTTTGCAAATGCAGTAAATTCACCAATCAATCCACAAGGTCCATTGAATAACCTCCCCATGAATCCTAAGAAATTATTTCCAAGGTTCATCTATGAAGAAATAGGGGCAACTAAGGATAACATCAAGGTTTTCAAAGAAATATGTAATCAAAAATAGATTCAACAAGAAAATGTAGTCCTTTGCTTTTTCCCATATATATTCAGGAAGGATGCATTTAACTGGTACGTAAATATTCTACTAGGATCTATTCAAAATTGGATAGGTTTTGAAAATTTATTCTTGGATCAGTTCAAAAGATTCATTAATTTGGTCATGATACACCACAAGTTCATATCTATCAAGGGGGGTCCAATAGAGACATTTTACAGTTCAACCATCATTTCCACATGGTATACCACAAGTTGTAAACCCCTTACACCATACTAGTTGTACATGTAATTCAAATCTATCTAAAATATATGGACCACCTCACTTCTATCTTTCTAAGGAGGTTTTCTGCAAGAGATATTGACACACTAGAAAAGGTTTTCAAAGAATTAGTCACCTTTACTAAATAGGCTAACCCTAATGGAGGAGGGATGATGGTTCCAACTTAGGCCAGTACCATGGTACCACTATACCATGCTAGAGAAAAAGTGATTCCTACTCAATTAATTTAGCTATCTCAAATATCATTAAAACAAGCACTGACTATCTTAATTCTAGCTATAACCTACCCATGATACAAACCTCCAAAAATTGATTTCCTTGAGAAAAAGGTTGCACCATCCACTGAGGCAAGAAATAATGTCACAACTAAGTTATATCAAATGAAAAAGACCATGTCTTAGATAACCAATGAGATGACCCATCTAATGTTGTCACAAGGGCACAAGAATAATTTCCAAAGAACAAATGTGACCCCTTACAAAAATAACTATGGTCAAAATTACAATGAGAATTTCATCAAAAATAATAATGTAGGGAACAATTTCAACCTGCCAAATCATAAAAATAGTTTCTAGAGACATAATAGAAAATAAAATAACCATCCAAATAATGGAAGTATCCCTACAAGCAACCATGTTAGTTTGTGGTGACTGATTAAGGAAGTATTGTACATGCTCCATAATTTATCGACATTTTTGGGCTAGCATGTTGTAACTAATTTTAGCCCTAACGTTGCAAAAATACTTGTATACAATGGATTAGGGTTAGGGATTTTGTAATATATGATGTGATAATTTCTTCTTACAAAAATATTAAGCTATAATGAATTACCAATTTTAATCAAGTTGTAATCACTCGATAATTACAATAATATTTGACTCGTTGTTTGGTGGATGTAGCCGAGGGATTGGGTGAACCACATTAAATCTTGGTGTCTTGTGTTCTCTTCTGTGCAATTCACTATTTTCTGATATTGGTTATATTTGTGTGTAATTGTTATTTTTGTCTATACTTAATCCTAACAAACAACGATAATGCTTAGTTCATGAACATCAATCAACTAGATACCAGTTAAAATATACCCAATAATGGAAGCTCATTTTTCACTAGAAATCAAGAAGTAAACTAGAATTTACATTGTGCTAATAATGAGTTCCGTATTTAATTCAATGTCACATTTCTAGAATCTAAAGATTCTCTACAAAAAATTGGAATATGAGATGAGGTCTATGAAGAATTTTTGTTTCTATTCAATCAAGAATTACACCCTTAACCAACAAAGCTTTTTGATTTTCAAAATGATAATTGAAATACTTACAACTTACATAATGGAAGAAAGCCCATTTTTTATGGAATTCACCCTATCTTATAGCCAACACCACCAAACCCAAGAGAATATAATAATCCTACACCTACAAGAGAACCCTTCTCTACACAAAAAATTTAGGCACAAGGAAATATACCTACAATTCTAAAGAATTCCCTTGGTTAAGTAAAAGTATCAAGACATTGAAGAATTAAAAGTACCAAGTGTAATATCTCCTTATAAGATATGCTACAAAGACGTCCTAGTCAAAGAGAAACACTATTGAAAAATCTTGATCATACAAAGACAACACTCGATGCTAGCACTCAAAAGACATTATTGCCACAAGTCAACACCTCTGAGGCTATACCTACTATGTATAAAGACAAGTTTGAAGTGCCCCCTTTCTTTCCCAGTCTAAGAATTTTTGGAAGAAATTTTCATAATTGCCTCATAGATTTAGGAGCTTCTTGTAATGTTGTGCCATTTTTTCTATCTCAAAAATTAAGAGTCACCCCACAACTGACAAAACAAATAGTGATCCAAATTGAAGAAACATAGGTGAAGGCCATAGGAGTGTTGAAATATGTTTACATATAGTTGAGTACTAATCACGAGATCTAGGATAGCATCAGCATTCATGTGGTAGAGATTCCAATAGCATATGATCTATTAGTCAATAGAGAATGGACCTGGTGCATAAGATGCTTTTTCTGAACTTACTTCACCCAATTATGGCTACCTTGGAAAGGATTGAAGAACCCAATTAAAATAGATTCCAAGCCAAAATTAAAGACAATTATCATAGAGTATAATACTTTGAATGAACTAGAATTTCTTCAATCAAATTTAGGTTCTTATAGGGTAATGGCTCTTGATAAAACTTTGATTATTAATTTTGATAGTTGATTGTAGAATTGTTGAACCCTACCCCATGAGAAGAAATCATGATGTAGTTCATAGATATAATAGATGAAATTTTACACTATTTAGGGTAAGAAGAAGATCACAATATGTTACTCCTTCTAGTATTTTGTAGGTTTCATAGAGTAAGCCATGTCGAGTTATAGTGCTTAGATTATCAAGAATAAAATGTTCAAGAACTAACTCAGATAACACACTCTACAACCAATCAAACCACAAGTTGAACACCCAAATACAATTCAAGTCACTCTAGCATGCCTAAAATAATGAATAATGTAGAGGAGATAAAAGAATATCTAACTATTTCATACATTGACAACTCATCAAATGGGGGAGCTTTATCTTCTCCTCCACCAAGGATGATTAAAGTTCTTAGAAGGGGATGCTTTGTGAAAATTCAAGGTTAGACATTGGTGGTCATTCAACCTAAACCAAAAATTGATAAAATCATAGAGTTGATTGATGTAATTGAAGATAAGAAAAAGAATAAAAACAATCTCTATATCTAGAGTAACCACTAGTAACTCGTCAATCCAAATGCATGAAAGAATGCAATGGGTCCTGAAGAAATAATCCTTCAAAGTCCAAGAAAAAGAACATCTTCAAACAAATAAACACAATTCAAGGAAACTAAAAGAAAAACCAATATGGAAACTTAGGTTTGATGGTTTCAAATGTAAACTAGGAACCTAAGAAGGTATTGAACTAATTAATCTGAAACGTAGGTCTTTATACATTTCATATCATTTATAATTCATATATACTAACAATATTGTAGAATATGAAGCCTTGATATGTAGACTCCTCTTTGCATTAGAAAATAATGGAAAGTCTCTTATAATTGAAGGAACATCTAAGTTGGTGCTTTGACAAGTCAAATTAATCTATTCTTGCAATAATAGAAGATTTCTCACATACCAAAAGAGAGTTTGGGGCTTAATGGAAGATTTTGAAGCCCTAAATGTAAGATATATTTTAAGAAGAAGAAATGTGGTAATTGATGCCTTTTACATTTCTACTAGTGCATTATAGTTAGCATAAAAAATGAAACTCAAAAGGTTCTCAGTAGAACTTGTAGTTGCACCATCTATTCTAGATAACATTACTAATTTCTAGGTCTTCCCAGATGATCAACACATTCTAGAGTTCATTATGTGCAAAGATTTTTTTGAAGGACAAGAAAGTGATGAAATGCTAGATGATAAACCTAAAAGAGATTAACTGGAAATTAAATATGGGATCATTAATTTGAAAAGTAATACTATTCCTAAGGGTATGGTAGAGTTGGAATGCATCTTTGACCAAAAGAAGTCGAAATGCAACAAGAGGACCAATGAAGAAAATTAAATCAAAGAATTGGACTGTTATAATCTATGCACGAAAGACAACCCTAAGATGGTGAGAATTGGGAAATCTTGCATTTCCAAAGAGTAAGACAATATGCTCTAGTTATGCATAGAATATAGAGATGTCCATGCATGGAGGTATGAGGAACTCAATACATATGATCCTAGCATCATCACTCATGATATTCCTCTAAAGCCTAATGCTAATCCATTTTTCCAAAGATAGATACCAATAAACCCCATCATTGAACCCTTGATAATGAAAGAAGTTGATAAACTACGTAATGCCAAGATTTTCTTTCCTATCTAACATTCTACATGGGTTGCCAACTTGGTGCAGGTAAGAAAAAAGACTGGAGAGATTTTCCTTTTCATAGACATTCAAAATTTGAGTTAGGCATCCTAGAAAGATAACTATCCATTACCTTTCATCACCTATATTTTCAAAGTTCTAATTTTTTTGAGAAGCTACTATGAGAATAAGGTAGATAGATGAAATTAGGGTTTCCATGTTTTTCTTATAGAGGTTTTAATAGAGGATGTTAATCTTAGATTGGTTTTGACAAGTGAGTGTCTATACACTTAAGTCATTCACTTAGTTCATGTCGAACAAGTAATATATGTTGAGCACAACATATAAGTTAGCCAATCTTGAGTAAACAGTGCCGAGTAACTCAAGTGCCAAGTAGATAGTACGTGTTGAGTGATTCAGGAGTCGAGCAAGTAGTTCATATCAAGTCTTTTAGTTGATGAGTGACAACATTGAAGTCATAATTAATGCCAAGCACCAGGGACTTCAGATATCAAGTAACATAGTTTTGACATACTTGTCTATATTGGCACAACCTACTATATAAACTATTTTGAGCTGACTTAAGCATTAATTTATAATCTTTTATTGATAAGGATGAAACTTAAGTGGGAATCCCTATGTATTACATGCATCCAATTAGGCAAAGTTAAGGTTTAAATGGAAATATGGGTGAATCATAGCCATTGATTCATACCTAACCCTAAGTCACCTAGGTATTCTTAAGGAGGACAAACCCTAAGCTTTTTAAGGGAATGATCAGAAAGAGAGAAGGAGAGTTTGCATGCACAAACAAGACATTCATGATGACCAAGGTATTATGATTTTAAGTTACATTCTAGAATTAGTTAAAGGAGAATAAAAGAATGAAATAGTGAAAAATAGAGAGACATCTGATCAAGAAGGACAATTGATTCCTCTAACAAGGTGCTTACATAATTGTGAGTTGAAGTCCTTTAATTAGGCACACTTCTAATAGGGTGTTGAAATCCTCTAATAGGGTAAGACCCAATAGTCTTTGTAAGCTTTTAATAGGGTAGACCTTTCATAGGGTAGATCATGTTTCATGATCAAACATTATAACCTTCATTGGATACATTTTATTACTGCAGTAGTAAAGATTTATGGGTGTCATCCCCACCCAAGTTTTACCTTCTCATTGGAGGGTTTCTGGGTAGTCATATCCTATGTCATACATGTGTGAATGCTTACTTGTTTACATAATTTAGATATATATATATGCATTACATGGTATTTTAGTTTACCCATTGAATTGTGAGATGGATGGATGGTGAATGTTTTTATGGGTAAAAGTTTGAAGCACTGATCTAGCTCCCCTGAGAGTTTACCTTTACTATTGTAATTTCAACAATTGGTATTAGAGCCTTGTTCTCTAAAAGTGAAGCTTTGCATCTTTGAGGAAAGATCTTGGAAATGGAAGTCTACAAGTTGGGAAATATTATTGAGAACCAAGAGATTGAGATATAGATCATTCTACATTCGTTTAATGAAGCAATAGAAGATCTAAAGAAATCATTGAGCAGAAGGAAGAAAATTGTTGTTGAGGAGAATGACACACAATACCAATAGATGGACACGACTAAGTTATTTGCAAATGGAGACTCAAATGAATTTGATGCAACAATTTTAGATCTAATGGAAAAGAACAAATCCCTAGCTAAACAAATTACAAATCATAAGATAGAGCAAGAATTACAAGCCATATTGCTATTTGAGGTGATTGAATAGAAAAAGAAAGCTATGGAAGATAAAGTCATGATTGAAGATGATAAAAGAGTTTTGACTAGTAGTTTGGAAGAGAAATCATTAGAAGTTAATAGGATTTCTCACATGCAATTGGCAAAATGAATCAAGTTATGATTTCTATTCATGATACAAATAGTAAAGACATTGAGATCACAACACTAAAGTTGTAGAATGAATAGTTGAGAAATGATCTAAAAAAGGAAAAGTAGTTTGCTAAAAGTTTCAATAAACTAGTGAAGCCATCAAGTACTTTGAAAAATTGACGAGATCTTCTTGATCTAACAATGATACATCTAGACTGGGATAAACTAGTATTGAAGAAGGAGAATCATCCAAAATTTCTAAAGAAAGAAGTAACAAAGGTAAGAATTCCAAACCTACTTGTCATAATTGTGAAAGGATAGGACATACTACTAATGTGTATAGGAGCAAGACTATAAGTCAAAATGTTAAGTAGAAGAACATGGGTCACTACCCCAAGGGAAACAAACAAGGCCATCAGGCACAAGAATATAAACCAAGGCCATGCACACTCAAATATTTGAAGGATAGTGTTATAACTATCAAAAGTATGCACACATAGCTTTTGAATGTAGATCCATACACAAGTGGTCATCAAACAAGAAAACAAATGTAAAGAGCAATGGCAACTCCTATAATTGGGAATATAATACATTTGGTTGACATGGTAAAAATAAAGAAGGCTATAGGATGTACACCATTTGACCTAGTATATGGAATATAGGCTAGGTTATCTAAAATAATTTAAGAGGATTGTACAAGTTTTCTTAGGAGTAAGATGATGATATCATTGATGAAATGCATATTATTATCGATGATATTATGTAGTTAGATGAGACAAGAAAACATGCTTCTCCCAAAAATACAAAGTTGTAGTATCAAGTTAAGCACTTATATGATAAGAGTATAATATCAAGAAAGTTTCATCCTAAAGACATGGTATTTTTATGGAATGTCAAATTAGAAGACAAGGGAAAAGACAAAAAGTTTGATCCTATTTAGTTAAGCCCATATCCAATTCATGAAAATTGAAGAGAAGATTCTTATTTTATAAAACAATTATCAGGTAATATTCTAGAATTGCTAGTTCATGGAAAATTATTGAAGAGGTATTTCTATTGAAGTGCTTATTTTTCCATCAGTAGTAGTTTACAGTTTTTGTACATTCTATGACTCTTTGTACAATCTCATTGTTCCTTTTTGTTCTATTTGTTCCCCTATTTGTCAGGCATTTTTTTCCAATGTTGTTAGGCATGTGGTCTACTTATCCCAAAAAAATAAAAATTCTTACATGGATACAAGTTATCCATCAACCCCAGACAGAGACGTTGATGGCCCGAGCTTTCACTTAGTTTAATTTTTTTTGATATATTGTGAAAATAAGGAAGAAATAGAGTTTCAATTTCTTAGGGTTTTTGAAACTATTATCATCCTCAAGAAAAATGCCCTAGAACTAGTACCATACCCTAAGTTTTGTTGAATCATTCATAAGTTGTTATAGAAGTATCAAATGGGGATGTATTAAAACTTTGGTTATACGTTTGGTTGTATGTTTGACTATTTTTCATGTTATAAGTCATGTCTCTAAAGTGCCTTAAATTTTGATGTCACGATATTTTTTTAATCACCACATCTCCCCATTTTGACACCAAAGTATTTTGATGACCAAAAATTCACAAAATAATCATTTCAAGGTTATCACAACATCATATGTGTTAGTGTTGACTTTCAAGTTTGGGATGCATAGATTAAGTGAGCTGGATATATGAATAGTGTAAAAGAATGAATACAACACAACTTTTAAAGGACTAAAAGGATTTCAAGCATACCAGTTTTAATGACATTAATGCCATACTCTAACTTGAGGAAATGGATAAATTCTAAGAAGAATATAGATTTTCATTATCAGTTGCATATTGTTTGAAGTTTTAGAGTAGAGTTCAAATTGAAGAGCGAATTTCCAACATATAGAGTTAATAAGTCTTTTGATTCTTGAAGCTACAACACAAAAGGAAGGAGATTTGATTGCACAGGCTCAGATTGAAGAAACTACATCCAAAGAAAAAATCCCTAGCCCTTTAATAGATGAATGGTTGCATGTTTAACTAGGGTCATCTAATCTCCAATCAGCTAATGATAATGCATTCAAAGACCCCTATTGTTTTTATAGAGATGCAAAGGAACTTGATAGAAATGGAAGTGAGCTCTTCTAGTACTATTACAAGAACACGATGGAAAAGGTTCCTATTTCCAACCCTTGGACTAAGAATTTGAGGAAGTTGATCATTCCCAAGGACTTCATAGATGTTTATTTAGTCAAGGTACTAATAAGATCATACAACCCAATCAACAAACCATCCTAGAGAAGAAGCAAAAGTATACAATGTACACTAGACAAAGAAATGTTGATAGAAGCTTTTGACTTACGAGGACCTATGTCATTACCAATTGATATTGAAAAATTCAATGAGAATTTTAGAAATCATAATAATTTCTACATGGGTAGATCTATGACCAAACACATGCCAATGTCAAATAAGGAGAAAGGAGAGATACCAAAAAATAAGGGGGTGGTAGAATTTATGCTTCTTGAATATTTTTAGAAATATATTTAGAACATAGTGTTTGAATTAAAAAAAGTTCTAGGTTCAAATGGAATCATGAATGTTATTGGTGCATACTACATCATGGCATTGAACATTCATGACCCATACACTAATGTAGCTGATGATTATGTTGCATTCATAGCAGGTAGAATCCATGATGAGATTTTTGGAGCACAAGAAGAAAGGATGGAAAATTTCAAATTTCATTACTACTCACTGCTCATGTACCCAATCATGAACACGAAGATACAATTAATCAATCAAAGTTTCTTTGGAAGTACACAAAAATGGGCAGAGAGATTTCTTGTGCACTGATGGACAAGGGTATAGAAAAGATTCTACCCTTATTCTAACATTTTTTATTTATACAATGATTTTGTATACACTGTTAAGAACATGTTAGGGGCTATAGTAGAAAGAATGCCTAGAAGTGTAAGGAAATTTGTTAAGCCCAATCTATTTTATGATGAGGGAAAGCAATTAGGGCATGACTAGGGAAGTTTTTTTTTTTTGGGATTCCCTCAACCAACCCATCTTTTACCAAAATATGTTACAGAAATATTGTAGATTGTAGAAGTATTCTAGCAATTAATTTAATTGAATACATAATACCTAGGTCAAAATGTTAGAAAAGAAACCTTTTTGTGTAGATTCTCCACATTTGGAGATTTTGACATTGGCAAAAAGGCAATCAAGAAAATTGATGCCTTATTAAGAGATTGTATAAATTTCCAACTATGCCTACTAGTACATATGAGCCTTATGGTGTGATGAGGACTACATTGAAACAAATGAGAACATATAATCTTCCTCCAACCAAGGGTTTATGGGAAGATGATGTAATTGAATTTTTTTTAGATGATAATGTATGTAGAGAAAAAATGATCAAATTCAAATATGTAATGTGGTTAGAATAGGAAATGAAAAAGGTTGATCCATCCTTCAAGAGATTTTATCATGAGCTGGATTACTACTCTAGATTCAACAAATGCATAGAAAATTTTGATGACATTTCATCTAAGGTCCCTAAGGAAATCATAAAGAAAGTAGATCCTAAATCTATTGATTACGATATTATTGTTGAAGTTAGTGATGTTGAGAACTAATCAGAATGCTTAGAATGGGATCATTAGAAGAGAAAGAAGACAAAAATGGTAAAGATTCCATAGAAGGCCAAAGAAAAAGCCTTGCAGATTCTACCAAGGAGTAGTTAGTATTTTTATAATGCAAGGAGAAGCTACTTAATAGTTCAAGCCAGTAAAGATGAGCAAAGGGCCAAAAGGTTAGTACTTCAAGCTCAAATAATTGATGACAAAATCATTGAGGCTAATTAATTTGTGAGCGATGAAAGCTTAATCAAAATAGAAGAATTCAAAAGCTTCCTATTTAAATTGAATCAAAATAAACTGTCATTATAGATGAAGCTAGGAGACTCTAATGAGGTAGTAGCTTAAATGGTAAAAAAGATATAAGAGTATGATCTTGCTAGTGAGACTCTAACTATAGAAGATACAAGAGATCTAATATAGAAGAGTGGAATGAATATCTTCATAGGATGGGATATTAGTTTGTCGTTCTTATTATGAAAAATAAGGAGACAAGAAAGAATGATCTCATTTGAAGACAAAAATAGGAAAGGTTAGCTGAGAGGGTCTAGATATAATATTGATGCCCAAACCATTGCAATATGGGGTTTAGCTCTAGAAAAAAAGAAGCCAGAGATAATGGAAATTAAAGAGTCCTCTAGAGGAAATGTCCTATTTTGGAATGTCCATTCCACATCAAGCAGCCAAATATATGGGTTGTTAACTTCAACATTACTGTTAGGTAAGAACATAATTGATGTCTTGGAAGAGCAGTTGGAAGAAGCACATGAGAGGTACACCAAGATAAGGAGGCACTATGAGGAGGAAATGAAGAAAACATATGTGCTAGAATGAAATAATCTTGAATTGGAAAATGAGATAGTGGTTTTAAGGAACACCATTTGATCTACTACTGAGATTGAGGATAAAGGTGTGCAAATAGAGGGACACACACCTAGAGTAGTGGATATGATAGGATAGGCCATGGCCACTAATGAAGAGGAATTGGAATTTAACAAGAGATAAAAATTAGGACCATAAAGAATCTTTTGATCCATAAGATAAGTTACCTAAAATTTTCCTCTTAGAATTTACATAGTAATTATAATGTTTTGCAAGGGACATAATACCATTATTCTAAGGAAATTTCCTTATTGTTTCCTTTGGTCACTAAATGTTGCCCTTACACCCAATTTTTTGAGAGCTTTGTGCGCATGTTGACATAAAAGAAAGACTTGCCAAAAGGATTAATTTTTTCTATCATAGGGTGAAGGATTCAAATGGATTCTGTGGGAAAATTATAATTGATTCAAATAAAAATTAAAACAATTGCCACAAGAGCCCAAAATTTTGTACCTAGTATTTTGGATAGTACTGGAGCAGTGAAGGAATGGCAAGAATGGTCATCCTCTTTTGATGACATTTTGAATCACTCTAGGTTTAACACATATTGCAATAGTGAGGTAGATATATTGTAGTAGCTTATGATTCAATTGATATTTGTATAAACTAGATTTAGAGATGGGCAAAGTGATAGCTAAGATCAAGTCCATTACAAATGCCAAATAGAATAAATGCCTTGAAGAATTAAATGTATTCAAAGATGCCACCTAACCTGACATTGAAACTGACATTGAAATTTGATAGCTTATTTGTGGCATAAAAGTTTTGCCATTAGGGGATAGTGATTAAGTAATTAGAGCTACAAAGAGATACTAGAAAAGACAAAATAGAGATAAAGGGTAGTCAGACCAAAAGGTTGTTAAAGTACAAACATATTCATGTTGAAAACACCTTGTGAAAATTTCACCTACCAAATTTGGAATTGTTTACCCAATTTTATCTAGATACAAGGAATTTTTTGTAAAGTAACATGTAAAAATATCTTTGTATTTTCTTTCAAATCAATTTATGACATGTTTCCTCCCATCTAGAGCTTGTTTCAATCCTTCTCTATAAAAGGATTTCCAAGATGTAGAGTGAGGTCTAAGCCTTATATAATTTTTGTGTCAATTGTACCTTATTTCAAATTTGTAAGTCTATGAATACAATGAATATTGAATGACAACATTTTTCATATTCTAAGTTATGTCTTGAGTTTCACATCAATATTGTATTATTTTCAAGGAAGATAGATAAAAAGGGAAAGTTCTCCATATTTGCATCTCTAATTTTTGTCTCAATTATTATGTTCTTGTTACTTTGAGATTGAATGAGTAAACTTCTTTTAATTCAATGTAGCTAGGATAGGTTGTATGATAGTCCGTTGTTGCTTTTGATTCAAGAAATTAAGTAAATGCTTCCATGAACTTATAGGATTTCTAAATATATGGTAGGGATATCATAGGAATGGGATTTAGGGTTAACAACTAATAAGTTCAATTGCAAGTCAATTAAAATAGGTCAAAGATTATTGGTTTGACTTTGTGTCACCATGGATAAGACATTGGTCATTAATTTAAATGGAAATGGATACTATCATTTCGTTGCATAATATAGATTTTAAAATCAAAATCAATTATTTAATTTCAATAACAAAGAGAAATATTGTTGGTCACTCACTTATTTGTAATATTTTTCCTATTAGTTATAGTTGGTTGCTGTAAACCAAGGAATTTATTGCAAATCTAAGAAGGTTGTTGGCCATTTTTCTACTATAAGGAATAGATATGAGATGAAGAATACTAGTAAGTATTGAAGGGGACAATCAAATAATAAGCAATATAATCCCTAGGTGCACCCACCTGTAGAGCCTAAAGAGTAGAAAGCCCTTGTGTGCTTTGTTCGAGCTAGTCCAGATCTAAGTAAGTTCATGCTAAATATGGGAAATAGTTGAACCCTAGGAATCCATCTTCATTTTGTATCTTGGTATTAGTTCTTGAAACCTATAGTTTTGAAACACCAACATGACATAGGGTAATTTCCTCCATCTAGATTATTCTCCACAAAGTTATTTAATAAATCTTTCAACTATCCACTCTTTTTTGCTAAGATTTCTCCTTTTTCAAAATCCTCAATTCCATCCACTTCATCCAAAACCTTAACATAATTATGATAAATGACCATATGGTTTTGTATTCTTCCTAATTTCTCAATATCAAGAGAAGAGGATAAATGTATGACCTACTCATTGTTAACTTCATCCTCCAAATTCTCCTTTTTATCACTAGATTGATATTTAAGGGTACATCTTTAATTTGGTAACACTGTAGAATAGATTCTCTAATTAAAACATTAGGTTTCCAAACTCTTTTTTGAACCTTCTTTTCCACAATCACCATCATTTTCTTATTTTTAAGTTCTAGAGGATAATTTTTAGCCCAATTGCCCATTTTTTAAAACAAAAAACACATTCTAATTTTTTTGAGAAATTACAATGAAAATCAGGTAGATGAATGAAATTATGGTTTCCATGTTTTTGTTGTAGAGATTTTAGTAGAAAAACCCTCAATCATTTTGACCTATGCCCTAGGTTGGGCAAGTTTTCTAAATCATCATTTTATAACTCATGGTTGTGTTGACATATTTTAATTATTTCATGGACTTAGATAAAAAAATTATCCAAGGCATGGCATTATAATTTCCCCAAGTCTTATTCCCAAGTGGTAGTTCATAAATCATTATGAGAATATTCTATATCCTCTCTCGATCTAATGAATAAGTGTAGGCATGGCATCATAAATGATATGTTCAAGTGTTCCAACCCTACATCTAGAAGCTTAAGAAGATCATCGTGAGTGAATTTGGTAAAACCAAAAGTGTGTTCTAATCTTATGCCTAGGGTTGTAAATGTAAGAACATAGGATTATTTGGTAAATGTGAAAATGTGTCCTGAACATACATTCTAAGAGTGAAGTCTATAATCATAAGCTTATTTCTCAAGGGTCTAAAGTTTCTCTTAATCCTACACTCCAAACAGAATTGTAAGTGTGTAAGTCATATTGAAAAGGTCACCTGAAGATATTATCAAGGTCTTAAGCATAAGTGCATAAAGGTTTTTTTCATTCAAGTTTTTAATCTCCCAAAATTACATTTCAAAGGCAAGCATAAGGTCATACTTATTTCTCAAAAGTTGTTCAAAGCTAGGACTAAGGGTTAAGTGTAACATCATAGGGACTATTTCAATGCATCCCAAAGTTAAGACTAAAGGTGAGTGTAAGAGATAAGGTCTATTTTCAAAGGGTTATAATGTGTCACACACACACACACACACACACACACACACACAATCTGATAAGATTTGGAGTGTAAGATTAGAAGGTTGTGATAGTTAATTTTGTAGAGTTATGATAAAAGAAGAAATCTAGTGAAGCATAACATCATAACCCTAAAAGATAAAAAGTGCATAAAATGAACTAGCATGATATGACAAAGATAAGGGTTATCAACCAATAATACTTTTTGGCATAAAATAAGAATTCTAATCTAGCTGCTAACATCACCAAATTTATGAACTGACAGTTCAATTTGATGCAGGCACATCTCATTACTAAATCATTTCAAAGGTCCAAGATTCTCCATATATTTTAAATGGTCAATTTTAATAATTTAGGATTATGTCTTAGTGGATAGAATCAGGTGTTTTATTAAATAAATGTTATAGTTTTTAGTCAGATATGTTAGAGAGTTAGAGGAAAGGGTTAATGATGTTAGTGTCAGTTTTAGAAAGGATAAAATTAGTAATAGAAATGCCATGTGGTCAATAATTAAAAGAATCTCATCAGAAAGTTGGTGGCAATTTTAAGAGTGTTCATAATGACGAAAAAATGGCTATGGAATAAAAGAAACCGTTTCATATTCCTTCTATTTGGAGGAAAGTCGGTTTTCTTTAAAAAGCCAATCCTATTCTTAGCAGTTACAAGAATATCCATGATTGTTGCATGGTATTGATGATTCCTATTCTTAGCAGTTACAAGAATATCCATGATTGCTGCATGGTATTGATGGTAAAGCATCTTTCAGATTCCTATTCTTAGATGGAAAAGAAAACATTTTTATTACTACTAGATAGAAAGGCTAGTCAGACTTTGGTTATTAAAAAGCCAATCTTTTATGTAAAAAATGATTCAAACTTGGGGAGGAATGGGAAGTTTTATGTCTCCTTTGGTCTCCTGTGTTTTTCTTTCAAGATTATGGTTCTACTGTTATGCTTCATATATTTCTCATGGCAATCAGTTTAGGGAATAAGAATTGCAGAAAAATGTACTCTGATGCAGGGTCAATATCTCAGGTTTGAACCATAGGATTTCTCTCAAATTTTTATATGTTGTTTGAAACCTAGTTATGCCAAATATTAACAGTTCGATTGAGTAAATATTTTCTGGTTCAAAATTTATTCATGTCTGAGTGTGGGTCTATCCGAAGGCAGCAAGAAGATATTTTGGGGGATTTATTTTCAGAAAAAATGTACTGTGATGCGGGGTCAATATCTTAGGTTTGAACTGTTGGATTTCTCTCAAATTTTTATATGTTGTTTGAAACCTAGTTATGCCAAATATCAACAGTTTGATTGAGTAAATATTTTCTGGTTTGAAAGTTATTCATGTCTGAGTGCGGGTCTATCCGAAGGCAGCAAGAAGATATTTTGGGGGATTTTATTTTCAAAGTTTTGTTTTGAAAAATATTTTAGTGTGTGATCCTAAAGGTTGTGGATGCCCCTTGAAGAAACTTAGTTGAGTGACTAATTCCCCCTGAGTTTTCCAAGGTGTGGCTCTGCATCACAATTGTAAAATTTGAGTCATTGCAGATGTAGGAATTTAATAAAATAAATGAAGTTGATGAGGTGTGTTCTTACATAGAGACATTCTCTGTAACCAAAAAGGTACTAGTTGCCAAAGATAGAAAATAATTTTTGAGTTGAAGAGCACTTGAGCTTTCAAAAATAGGAGGTGATGAAGTAGAATCAAAAGACATGGAGATAATTTAAGCATCATCTTTGAAAATAGGGCAAACAAGGAAATGATAGCCAAACAAGTATGTAGATGACTGAGCTCACCTTGTGATAGGATTATTAAATGTAATCTTTATGAATGACCATAGTTTAAGTAATTCATACATATATTATAGAGATCTCATCTACCCAAATACAAATGGGTATGAATTGTTCATGTTCTTCTATAATAATTGATTCAAGAAACCACTAGCCTCGTACCCAAGGAGGAGAAAATTAAATAAACCTATTTTTCCTAAGGCATACATTGATGTGGACATGTTGAAATCCCTAATAGCATCATAAAATCCTACAAAAAACTCTTTTCACAAGAAGGATGGGAGCATTCTATGCACATTGGATCATGTATCCTTCATTGAGACTTTCAAACTTGAAGGGAAAAAGAGTGTAGAAGTAAATTTTTGAGAATTCCAAGAAAAAAATGAGAGGGATGTCAAATTTTATAATGGTAATTTGATGATTCATCACATTCCCTATGAGTTGAAATTAGTAGGATAAATTCCTAAAAGGGTAGATAAGATTCTTGTAGTTGACAAATTCAAGAACTACATGCAAAATACAATCTATGGTTTGCACAACACACTTGAAAGTGATGGATAATAGATGGTGTATGGAGTATCCTACCTTATGACTTTGAAAATTCATGATAAATTCACAAACATTGAATAGTATTATGTGAAGTACATCATTGAGAGTATGGAAGAATAGATAGCTACTTCCCAGAGGGAGAAATTTGGAAATTTCAAATTCCATCATTATTCATTGTTGATGCATCTCATATTGTACAAGAATATTGGCTACATTAGTATTGATTTCATTGATCAGACATAAAATCTTTAGGACACTTGCTAGTGCAATTGTGGATTTATGTATGGGACAAACATTGCCCTTATTCTAGTTTTGTCTCATTTTTTAATAACTTAATCTCCGTTGTCATGAGAATGTTGGGTGCCTACCATATAGGATCCTTGAATTTCTAAGAATATTGTGACTTGCATGGTTAAAATATGATGTTAAACTAGACCATAACTTGGGGGATGCCTTTTTATTTCAACATATTTCAATCATGAGTATCTATGCATGCTGACAACCCACATATATACTACCAAAGCATATACCTCTTAGGTTGGGGATAATGGAGTTTTTATGAGAGTTCATTATGATAGATAGGGAGTGTTGGAAAGGATAGGGTTGTTATTACACCAAAGGATCCACCTACCAATGCCTGATACAACCAATAGTCTTATAGAACCATAGGACATGGTAAGCCATGTCATGAGTCTTGTGAGGGATGTTGGCCCACTACCAACAATTCCCCTCCTAGTGTCACTTTCCATGGCATATGAGATTCAAACCTGTGACCAATATCTAGTACCAATTATTAGAAAGGATAGAGTTTTCATTGCACCAAAAGATCCACCTATTAATTCTTTATATAACCAATAGTTTTATAGAACCATCGGAGACAATTAAGCTATGTCACAAATCATGCAAGAGATATTGGCCCACTTTCAATAGAGATAACTTAGGCCCTAAACTATACTTTTTTATGTAAGTGTTTCAAGATTAGGAACTTTACAATTTGAAAAGAGAATTGACCAAATCCATAAGTACTTGAGGCACTACAATCTATCTTCTACCACATACAAAAATTATAACCCAGAAATTTTGGTCATAAATGCATTAAAAGAAATAAGGAATTATACTCTCCCTAAAAAAAAGAGCTACCTTAGGAGGATATAATAAAAAATAATTTGATTGAAATTGATGTGGAAAATAGGCTGAGGAATTTTGAAGATATTCAGAGGGTAGAGAAGGAGATGAAGAAAAATGAACCAAATTTTGAAGGTCTTTTCTTTAAGGTTCCCTATCCTTAGGCTAGAGAAAATGTTGTAAAATTAATATTGTATAATGTCACAAATTCCACTAGATTTGGGAGAAGAAGACAGGGTGAATCTAGACTCCCCAAAGAAATATTTAGAGTTGGAGGAAGAGGATGATTTGGCTAAAGCATCTATCTAGGTGGCAAAGGGGAACAACAAGTAGAGGATTGTTGACATGCCTAAAAAGGTAAAAGAAAGAACATTGCAACTAATTCCTTGAAAAAGTCTATTATTTTTTGATATGAGACAAACTTTCATACAAGAGAGATTGAAGGTAGAAAAGAGTTATGTATAGTAAGTCTGGATGATAGAATCACCCAAGCTGAAAAGTTTTCAGAAGATGATGACTTTATTAAGTCTACAAAATTCAATGAAATTCTCTATATGGTCAAACATAGTGAATTAAGTCTAATGCTGACACATGGGGAGAGTGAGGAAAAGATAAAGGATCTTATTGAAAATCTTCTATTGTATGACCTAGACAGTGAGAATATGATAGTTAATGAGTCCAAAGACCCTATGTAGATAAGTAACATGTTGTTGGTAATTGTATTGGATTTAGGAATAACATTTGTGCTAGACCAAATTAGAAGACAAGTCAAGAAAATTTCTTATGAAGCCTTTTGTTCTCAAGGCCTTCAAAGAGGCTCGAGTTTCAAGATAGACAACAAGACAATAGTTGTCTAGAGCTTTGCTACTAAGACAAATAAGCCAAGGCTTATGGATGTTCAATAAATAGCCCAAGGTAGTGCCATCATATGGACCATGGAATCTACTACTAGTAGTGAGATTTAAAGTGCTTTGAAAAAACTCTCCTTCATGAATGAGGCTAAAGTATGGAAGATTGAAGATCAACTTGCTAAGACCTTTAGAGAATATATTGACATAAAAATTATATGAAGAAGAAATCAAAAAGAGTTATGTATTTGAACAAAGGGTGAAGGAGTTATAAGAGAAGATAAAAGGACTAGAAAGTGAAATGGAGTAAAGGAAAACTAAAATATGGATGGATGAAATGGGAGAAGCCACTAAACAAATTCCTCCCTTGATAGAGGACAAAGGAGTTGGAATTGAGAAGGAGGTTGTTATAATGGAGACTAAGGCTCCTAGCCAAGATAACCAACAAAAGGTGGACACAAAAAAGGGCATGCTAAATCATAGTGTTGAAATATTGAAAAAGATTTACCAAAATGTCCATAGTACTTTCATATCCTCACAAAATGTAGAGCATACATGAAATGAAGCCCTTGTTGGAAATATAAGAGAAGTAACTAAGAGTGGAGGGATGAATCAATTATCACTAAAATAAATCCTAGATCCCTTAGATTTCAGTACATAACATAAACTTCACTAAATATATTGATGCTCAGTAAATACATAGGCACATAATTTACACTATTAAATGTTGTAACTCAGTAAATATTGAAATAGGAATAGTAACTCAAAAAATGAAAATCTTAAGATATTACCAATGATTAATATATTACCTTGCAAAGCTTAAGATACATTAGATAAATGACTTATAACATGAAAAATGGCCAAACCTATAAGCAAATGTATAACCAAAGTTTTCATACATCCCTATTTCATACTTGTATAACAACCTATGAATGATTCAACAAAACTTAGGGTATGGTAATAGTTCTAGGGCATTTTTCTTGAGGATGATAATAGTTTTAAAAAACCTAAAAAATTGAAACACTATTTCTTCCTTATTTTCGCAAGATATCAATTTTTTTTTAAATGAGTGAAAACTTAGGTCATCAATGGCTCTATTTAGGGATAATGGATAACTTGTATCCATCTAAGAATTAGAATTTTTAGGATTAGTAGACCACATGCCTAACAAAATTGGAGAGAAATGTGTAACAAAATAGGGGAACTGATAGAACAAAAAGGAACAACAAGAATGTACAAATATGTATGAAATGTAAAAAAACCCTAAACTACTATTCATGGAAAAATAAGCACTTCAACAGAGATACCTCTTCAATAATTGTCCATGAATTGGTAATTCTAGAATATTACCTAATATTTCTTTTTTAAAACAAGAATCTTCTCTCCAATATTCATGAGCTAGATATGGGCCTAACCAAATAGGTTCAAAATTTCCATGTTTTGCCTTGTCTTCTACTTTGGCATTCCATAAAAATACCATTTTTTTAGGATGAAACTTTCTTGATATTGTCCTCTTATCATATAAGTGATTAACTTGAACATGCCACTTTGTATTTTTGGGAACAGCATCTCTTCTTGTCTCATCCAACTGCATAATATCATCCATTCTAATATGCATTTCATTAATGATATCTCATCATACTCCTGAGAAAACCTGTACATTCCTCTTAAATTGATTTGGGTAACCTAGCTTGTATTCCATAGAGTAGGTCAAATGGTGTACATCATATAGCCTTCTAAAATGTAAATTATATGATTAAATTTAAGTGATATAGTGCATCAAAATTATAGTCTTGTAAAAACAACAAAAATGATAATTTATGATTAAAAAGAGGAGGGCTTTCACTCAGCTTTTTTAGTAAGATTAATTTTAGATTAAAATTTTTATTCAATCTTTTACTATAGATGTACTATTTTTATATGCTAATCTAAAGTAGTGTTGGTTATTTTTTTCTTTTTCTATTGGTAAAACCATATGTTAAATAAATTTTTCTATTTTCTCTTTGATGAAGAATATTTTGTTCCTCATTATAATGCACATGATTCTATGAGCTCCATGCTAAGTTATTGAAAAAGCTATAAATTCATCACCAAGTAGATGAACAAAATTAATAAGCCTCAACTTTATTTGTGTATAATCACTAAATAAGATGGACCATGCACATTATCCCTTACTGTGTAGAAAATTCAAATCATTGAGAGGTACATGTTGTTGGCTAGGGTACCAAAATTAGGGTCAAATCATTCAAGATGGTTCATCTTTGAATGCTCCCAAGAATTTGTAGTAGCTATTCTCACTGCTAGAAGAATAACTTTAGTGAATAGTTCAGTGCAAGGAGTTCAAGAATCAAGTTATACTTATGTATAAATATCATAATCACAGGGCTCCCATAATATCCTCAATGTTGTCTAGATGTTGTTTTTGTCATGCAGTCTCTTTCTAAAGCTACTCATTCTCCTTTTCTTTCTAAAGTCACTCCTTCTTTGCTCTCGTGCCTCAAATTTTGATTATCAAATTTCTAAATATCTTCCTCTACCCTATCTAAAATCAACTTTACATTGTGTTGTAACTCTGACATAGGTGTTCGATCATCGATAACTTTCATTTCATCATTCAAGTTTTGAAGATTGGTCAAAACCATCACTTGTGGACCTCTCAAGTCAAGAAATTTTTATATTGTTTCAACAACATTTTCTTGTTTCTAAGCTAACAATTATTTAGGTGCATTTTCTTGTAAACTATTAATTTTGTTGAACAATTGTAAACTCTTAGAAAGTGCATTTTATTTCATGTATGTATGTATATATAATAATAAAAAATAATAATGTTTTCATGTATGTCAAAATAATAACTACCATTACCATTGTATCATATAATAATGAAGTAATTAACCCATTTAATCAGCAACTAGGCCAATTTAACTGGTGTCTAAAATGTCATAGTACTTATCACAACACTTTCCTAGATTTTATCTAGTGGCTTCCATAATATCCTTATAAAAATCAATTTCAGCATTCAAATTCTCAAGATTGGTCAACACCCTCACTTACAGACCTCTCATTTCAAGCAATTTATGTACTATTTCAACAAAAAATTCTTGTTAAAATTTAATTGAACAATTATAATCTCTTAGAAAGAGCATTGTCATTTTCATGTATGTACATGTGTGTGTGTGTGTGTGTGTGTGTGTGTGTGTGTGTGTGTATCTATATTTATATATATATATATATATATATATATATATATATATATATATATATATATATATATACATATATATATATATATATATACATATATATATATATATATATACATATATATATGTGTTTGTATATATATATATATATCTATATATAAATATTTATATATCTATATATCTATATATCTATATATATATATATTTATATACATATATACATATGTATATATATATACATGTATATATGTATATACATATATACATATATGTATATATATGTATATACATATACATGTATATATGTATATACATATACATATATACATATATACATATATACATTTATATGTATAGATGTATATACATATATATGTACATGTATATACATATATATATATATATATATAATGTATGTATAGGGTATGTGCAGGATCATGGTGTACCAAACTATAGCCTTAAGTGGCAGTGAAAAATCAGCAAATCAGGTTTATATCAACTTGACACATAATTTTGAAGTGGTTATGGAATTTATATCAAAAAGTTGTAAGAAAATTATTTTTAAAAAATTGAATGTAGTTTCTAAACTACTAGGCTTTATCAAGAGGAAAAAATAATTTATTGGTCAAAATCAAATCATAATTTTTTTTAATATAATTATAGATATGAAAACTAGACTCATGCCTAGATGTGACGCATATTTCTTGATATTTTTATTCCAAATAAATAATTAGAAATGAATTTTTTACCAAAAAATTTTCAGATTCAGAAAAGTCTCGTGTTTGACCACCCTAACTAATAGAAAATTTGACCAAATTTTAATTTTTTTTTCTTATACTAGGCAAAGTATAGAATGTGACGCAACTTTTAGATTTAAAAAATGTTATACCGTTTGAAAGTTATAGCTATTTTTCATTCAGTATGTCAATCAGCACTTTACAATAATCTTCATTGATAATTAACTAATAAATAATTATCGAACTTAGAATATTGACAGAAATTATATTGATGGAATCTAGAGAGCAATATTAAAAAACTCATTTCGTTTCATTCAATTTCGATCAAAATAACATTGTCAGACGACTACCCAAAGTTTGAGTATCACTAAAACTCTCTATAAACACATCTTTGGGGTTGACCGAGCAGGCTTGGTAAATACCAAGCTTGATCGGATATCCGATATGGCTCGATAGTCAAATTAAAAAAAAATTCAAATTTTGGAGGGAAATTCTATTTAAACATTCTAGTTTTTTATTTTTAAATTATTTCACTTATATTAATATGTAAAGGCATATTTTAATATATTACACACACACACACACACACACACACACACACACACACACACACATATATATAATAACGTAATGTAAACATACAAAATATAATCTAGTAATATATAATAATATCTTATGTTAATCTTATTACAATCTATAAATATAATTTATATTATTATTATTTTTACTAAATATAATAACGTAATTTATATATATATATAAAATTCATATTATATATTATTATATTAATATGTATAATAATATAATATATATATAACAACGTAATATTTTTATTAAATATAATATATATTATAAATATTATTATATTAATATGTATGTTATTAATATATCTATATAATAACACAATATTTTCATTAAATATAATAATGTAATATATATATAGTATTATATTAATATGTATATTATTAATATATATATCTATATTATTAATATATAAGAGTGAAAGGGGATCATAGGGTGACCTATGACCCTCTTTGACCCATTAAATGATGATATATGTCTCTACTGCTCCTCGGACCCCTAGGAACATATTCGAATGGGTAATATGGGTCAAAAGGGGTCATAGGTCACCTTAAACAATGACATATGTCCCTAGAGGTCCTAGGACCCCTAAGGAAATATTTGAATCGTTAATATGGGTCAAAGCGGGTCATAGGGTGACCTATGACCCCCTTTGACACATTAAACGATGACATATGTACTTAGGGGTCCTAGGACCCCTAGCGACATAGTCGAATCATTCATATGGGTCAAAGGGGGTCATAAGGTGACCTATGACTACCTTTGACCCATTAAACGACAACATATGTCCCTAGGGGTCCTAAGACCCATAACGACATAGTCAAATCATTCATATCGGTCAAAGGGGGTCATAGGGTGACCTATGACCCTCTTTGACCCATTAAACGATGATATATGTCTCTAGGGGTCCTAGGACCCCTAGGAATATATTCCAATGGGTACTATGGGTGAAAGGGGGTCATTGGGTGACCTATGACCCTCTTTGACCCATTAAACGATGACATATGTCCCTAAGGGTCCTAGGACCCCTAAGGACATATTCAAATCATTCATATGCATCAAAGTGGGTCATAGGGTGACCTATGACCCTGTTTGACACATTAAATGATGACATATGTCCCTAGGGGTCCTAGGACCCCTAGGGACATAGTCGAATCGTTCATATGGGTCAAAGGGGATCATAGGTTGACCTATGACCCCCTTTGACCCATTAAATGATGACATATGTCCCTAGGGGTCCTAGAAGCCCTAGGAACATATTCAAATGGGTAATATGTGTCAAAGGAGGTCATAGAGTGAATTATGACCCTCTTTGACCCATTAAACGATGACATATGTCCTTAGGGGTCACCCCTAGGGACATATTCGAATCGTTCATATGGGTCAAAAGGGGTCATAGGGTGACCTATAACCCTCTTTGACTCATTAAATGACGACATGTGTCCCTACGGGTCATACGACCCCTAGGGACATAGTCAAATCGTTCATATGGATCAAAGGGGGTCATAGGTCTCTTTGACATATTAAATGACAATATATGTCTTTAGGGGTCCTAGGACCCCTAGGAACATATTCGATTGGGTAATATGGGTCAAAGGGGTTCATAGGGTGACTTATGACCCTCTTTGCCCCATTAAATGATGAAATATGTCCCTAAGGGTCCTAGGACCCTTAGGGACATATTTGAATCGTATATATGGGTCAAAAGGGGTCATAAGGTGGCCTATGACCCCCTTTGACCCATTAAACGACGACATATGTCCTTAGCGGTGCTAGGACCCCTAAGGACATATTTGAATCGTTCATATGAGTCACAAGGGGTCATAGGGTCACCTATGACCTCCTTTGACCTATTAAACGATGACATATGTCCCTAGGGGTCCTAGGACCCCTACAGACATATTCGAATGGATAATATGGGTCAAATGGTGTAATAGAGTAACCTATGACCCTCTTTGACCTTTTAAATGATGACATATATCCCTAGGGCTCCTAGGACACTTAGCGACATATTCAAATCGTTCATATGGGTCAAAGGGGATCATAGGGTGACTTATGACCCTCTTTGACTCATTAAACGACGATATATATCTCTACAGGTCCTAGGACCCCTAGAGACATATTCGAATGAGTATTATGGGTAAAAGGCAGTCATAGAGTGACCTATGACCTTCTTTTATCTATTAAACGATGACATATGTCCCTAAGGGTCCTAGGACCCCTAGGGACATAGTTAAATCATTCATATGGGTCAAAGAAGGTCATAGGGTGACCTATGACCCCTTTCGAATCATTAAATGACGATATATGTCTCTAGGGGTCCTAAGAGCCCAAGGGACATATTCGAATGGGTAATATGGTTCAAAGGGGTTCATAGGGTGACCTATGACCCTCTTTGACCCATTAAATGATGACATATGTCCCTAAGGGTCCTAGGACCCCTAAGGACATATTCGAATAGTTCAGATGGGTCAAAGGGGTCCATAGTTTGACCAATGACCCCCTTTGACCCATTAAATGATGACATATGTCCCTAGGGGTCTTAGGACTCCTAGAGACAGTCCAATCGTTCAAATGGGTCAAAGGGGGTCATAGGGTGACCTATGAGCCTCTTTGATCAATTAAATGACAATATATGTCTCTAGGGGTCCTAGGGTCCCTAAGGACATATTTGAATAGGTAATATGGGTCAAAGGGAGTCATAGGGTGACGTATGACCCTTTTTGACCCATTAAATGACGACATATATCACTAGCGGTCCTAGGACCCCTAGGGACATATTCAAATGAATAATATGGGTCAAAGGGGGTCATAGGGTGACCTATGGCACTCTTTGACCCATTAAATGATGACATGTCTCTAGAGGTCTTAGGGCCCCAAGGGACATATTCGAATCATTTATTTGGGTCAAAGGGGGTCATAGGGTGACCTATAACCCCCTTTGACCCATTAAACGACGAAATATGTCCCTACGGGTTCTACGACTCCTAGGGACATAGTCAAATTGTTCATATGGGTAAAAGGGGGTCATAGGGTGACCTATGACCCTCTTTGACCCATTAAATGACAATATATGTCTCTAAGGGTCCTAGGTCCCCTAGGGACATATTCGAATGGGTAATATTGGTCAAAAGGGGTCATAGGTCACCTTATGACCCTCTTTGATCCATTAAACGATGACATATGTCCCTAAAGGTCCTTGGACCCCTAGAGACATATTCGAATCGTTCATATGGGTCAAAGGGGGTCATAGGGTGACCTTTGGCCCTCTTTGACCCATGAAACGATGACATATGCTCCTAGGGGTCTAGGAAAATATTCGAATCGTCTATATGGATCAAAGGGGGACATAGGGTGACCTATGACCCCCTTTGAGCCATTAAACGATGACATATGTCCCTAGGACCCCTAGGGACATAGTTGAATCGTTCATATGGGTCAAAGCGGATCATAGGGTGACCTATGACCCTCTTTGACCCATTAAACGACAATATATGTCTTTAAGAGTCCTAGGACCCCTAAGAATATATTCGAATGGGTATTATGGATCAAAGGTGGTGATAGGGTGACCTATGACCCTCTTTGACCTATGAAATGAAGACATATGTCCCTAGGGGTCCTAGGACCCCTAGGGACATATTCGAATCGTTCATATGGGTCAAAGGGGGTCATAGGTCCTTTGACACATTGAATGACGAAATATGTTCCTAGGGCTCCTAGGACCCCTTGGGACATAGTCAAATCGTTCATATGGGTCAAAGTACCTATGACCCCTTTGACCAATTAAATGATGACAGATGTCGCTAGGGGTCCTAGGACCCCTAGGGACATAGTCGAATCGTTCATATGGGTCAAAGTGGGTCATAGGGTCACCTATGACCCCCTTTGATCCATTAAATGACGACATATGTCCTTAGGGGTCCTAGGACCTCTAGGAACATATTCGAATGGGTAATATGGGTGAAAGGGGGTCATAGGGTGACCTATGACCCTCTTTGACCCATTAAACGATGACATATGTCCCTAGGGGTTCCAAGACCTCTAGGGACATATTCAAATCATTCATATGGGTCAAAGCGAGTCATAGGGTGACCTATAGCCCCCTTTGACCCATTAAACGATGACATATGTCCTTGTGGGTCCTATGACCCCTAAGGACATAGTCGAATCGTTCATATGGGTCAAAGGGGGTCATAGGGTGCCCTACGACCCTATTTGAACTATTAAACGATGATAAATGTCTCTAGGGGTCCTAGGACCCCTAGGGACATATTCGAATGGGTAATATGGGTCAAAGGGGGTCATAGGGTGACCTATGACCCTCTTTGACCCCTTAAACGATGACATATGTCCCTAAGGGTCCTAGGACACCTAGGGACATATTCGAATCGTTCTTATGGGTCATAAGGGGTCATAGGGTGACCTATGACCCTCTTTGACCCGTGAAACGACGACATATGTCCTTAGGGGTCCTAGGACCCCTAAAGAAATATTTGAATCATTCATATGGGGTCAAAGGGGGTCATAGGGTGACTTATTTGACCCATTAAATGACAACATATGTCCCTAGGGGTCCTAAGACCCCTAGGGACATAGTTGAATCATTCATAAGGGTCAAAGGGGGTCATAGGGTGACCTATGACCCTCTTTGACCCATTAAATGACGATATATGTCTCTAGAGGTCCTAAGACCCCAAGGGACATATTTGAATGGTTAATATGAGTCAAAGGGGTTCATAGGGTGACCTATGACCCTCTTTGACCCATTAAATGATGACATATGTCCCTAAGGGTCCTAGGGCCCGTAGGGACATATTCGAATCATTCATATGGGTCAAAATGGGTCATAGGGTGACCAATGACCCCTTTTGACCCATTAAACGACAACATATGTCCCTAGGGGTCTTAGGAACCCCAGAGACATAGTCCAATCGTTGAAATGGGTCAAAGGGGGTCATAGGGTGACATATGACCCTCTTTGATCGATTAAACGACAATATATGTCTCTAGGGTTCTTATGGTCCCTAAGGACATATTCAAATGGGTAATATAGGTCAAAGGGGGTCATAGGGTGACGTATGACCCTCTTTGACCCATTAAACGATAACATAGGTCACTAGGGGTCTTAGGACCCCTAAGGACATATTCGAATGGATAATATGGGTCAAAGGGGGTCATAGGGTGACCTATGAATCTCTTTGACAAATTAAACGATGACATATGTCCCTAGGGGTCTTAGGACCCCTAGCAACATAGTCGAATCGTTCATATGGGTCAAAGGGGGTCATAAGGTGACCGATGACCCCTTTTGACCCATTAAACGACAACATATGTCCCTAGGGGTCCTAACGACATAGTCGAATCATTCATATGGGTCAAAGGGGGTCATATAGTAACCTATGACCCTTTTTGACACATTAAACGATGATATATGTCTCTAAGGGTTCTAAGATCCTTCGGGACATATTCAAATGGGTACTATGGGTCAAAGGGGGTCATTGGGTGACCTATGACCCACTCTGACCCATTAAATGATGATATATGTCCCTAGGGGTCCTAGGACTCCTAAGGACATATTCGAATCATTCATATGCATCAAAGGGGGTCATAGGTCATTGAGACACTAAATGATGACATATGTCCCTAGGGGTCCTAGGACCCCTAGAGACATAGTCGAATCATTCATATGGGTCAAAGGGGGTCATAGGGTGACCTATGACCCCATTTGACCCATTAAATGATGATATATGTCCCTAAGGGTCCTAGGACCCTTAGGGACATATTCGAATGGGTAATATGTGTCAAAGGGGGTCATAGAGTTACCTAAGACCCTCTTTGATCCATTAAACGATGACATATGTCAAAGGGGGTCATAAGTTGAACTATAACCTCCTTTGACTCATTAAATGACGACATGTGTACCTACGGGTCCTATGACCCCTAGGGACATGTTCGAATAGGTAATATGGGTCAAAGGGGGTCATAGGGTGACCTATGACCCTCTTTGCCCCATTAAACGATGACATATGTCCCTAAGCGTCCTAAGACCCTTAGGGACATATTCGAATCGTTCGTATGGGTCAAAAGGGGTCATAAGGTGACCTATAACCCCTTTTGACCCATTAAACGATGACATATGTCCTTAGTGATGCTAGGACCCCTAGGGACATATTTGAATCGTTCATATGAGTCACAAGAGGTCATAGGGTGACCTATGACCTCTTTTGACCCATTAAACAATGACATATGTCCCTAGGTGTCGTAGAACCCCTAAGGACATATTCGAATGGGTAATATGGATCAAATGGGGTCATAAAGTAGCCTTTGACTCTTTTTGACCCATTAAATGACGACATATGTCCCTAGGGGTCCTGGGACCCTTAGGGACATATTCAAATCGTTCATATGGATCAAAGGGGATCACAGGGTGACCTATGACCCTCTTTGACCCATTAAATGACGATATATGTCTCTAGGGTCCTAGGACCCCTAGAGACATATTCGAATGGGTATTATGGGTAAAAAGCGGTCATAGGGTGACCTATGACCTTTTTTAACTTATTAAATAATGACATATGTTCTTAAGGGTCCTAGGACCCCTAGGGATATAGTCAAATCATTCATATGGGTTAAAGAAGGTCATAGGGTGACCTGTGACCCCCTTTGACCCATTAAATGATGACATATGTCCCTAGGGTTCCTAGGACCCCTAAAGACATAGTCAAATCATTCATATGGGTCAAAGGGGGTCATAGGGTGACCTATGACCCTCTTTGACCCATTAAATGACGATATATGTCTCTACGGGTCCTATGACCCCAAAGGACATATTCGAATGGATAATATGGGTCAAAGGGGTTCATAGGGTGACCTATGACCCTCTTTGACCCATTACATGATGACATATGTCCCTAGATGTCCTAGGACCCCTAGGGACATATTCGAATCATTCATATGGGTCAAAGGGGGTCATAGGGTGACCAATGACCCCCTTTGACCCAATAAACGACGACATATGTCCCTAAGGGTCTTAGGACCCCTAGAGACCTAGTCCAATCGTTCAAATGGGTCAAAGGGGGTCATAGGGTGACCTATGAGCCTCTTTGATCGATTAAATGACAATATATGTCTCTAGGGGTCCTAGGGTCCCTAGGGACATATTTGAATAGGTAATATGGGTCAAAGGGGGTCATAGGGTGACGTTTGACCCTCTTTGACCCATTAAAGGTCGACATATGTCACTAGGGGTCCTAGGACCCCTAGGGACATATTTGATTTGGATAATATGGGTCAAAAGGGGTCATAGGGTGACCTATGACACTCTTTGACCCATTAAACGATGACATATGTCTCTAGAGGTCCTAGGGACCCTAGGGACATATTTGAATCATTTGTATGGGTCAAAGGGGGTCATAGGCTGACCTATAACCCCCTTTGACCCATTAAATGACGACATATTTCTCTACGGGTTCTACGACCCCTAGGGACATAGTCGAATTGTTCATATGGGTCAAAGGGGGTCATAGGGTGATCTATGACCCTCTTTGACCCATTAAATGACAATATATGTCTCTAAGGGTCTTAAGTCCCCTGGGGACATATTCGAATGGGTAATATGGGTCAAAGGGGGTCATAGGGTGACCTATGACCCTCTTTGACCCATTAAACTATGACATATGTCCCTAAGGGTCCCAGGACCCCTAGGGACATATTCGAATCATTCATATGGGTCAAAAGGGGTCATAGAGTGACCTATGACCCCTAAGAAAATATTTGAATCGTTCATATGGGTCAAAGGGGGTTGTAGGGTGACCTATGACCCCCTTTGACCCATTAAACAATGACATATGTCCCTAGCGGTCCTAGGACCCCTGAGGACATAGTCGAATAATTCATATGGGTCAAAGCGGGTCATAGGGTGACCTATGACCCTCTTTGACCCATTAAACGACAATATATGTTTCTAGGGGTCCTAGGACCCCTAGGGAAATATCCGAATGGGTATTATGGGTCAAAGGGGGTGATAGGGTGACCTATGACCCTCTTTGACCCATTAAATGATGACATATGTCCCTAGCGATCCTAGGACCCCTAGGGACATATTCGAATCATTCATATGGGTCAAAGGGGGTCATAGGGTGACCTATTACCCCCTTTGACATATTAAATGATGACATATGTCCCTAGGGGTCCTAGGACCCCTTGGGACATAGTCTAATCATTCATATTGTCAAAGTGGTTCATAGGGTGACCTATGACCCCATTGACCCATTAAATTATGACAGATGTCCCTAGGGGTCCCAGGACCCATAGAGACATAGTTGAATCATTCATATGGATCAAAGGGGGTCAAAGGATGACCTATGACCCCCTTTGACCCATTGAACGATGACATATGTCCCTAGGGGTCCTAGGACCATTAGGAATATATTCAAATGGGCAATATGGCTCAAAGGGGTTCATAGGGTGACTTATGATCCTCTTTGACCCATTAAATGACAAAATATGTCCTTAGGGGTTCTAGGACCCCTAGAGACATTCGAATCATTCATATGGGTCAAAGGGGGTCATAGGGTGACCTATAGCCCCCTTTGACCCATCAAACGATGACATATGTCCTTGTGGGTCCTATGACCCCTAGGGACATAGTCAAATCGTTCATATGGGTCAAAGGGAGTCATAGGGTGACCTATGACCCTCTTTGACATATTAAACGATGACATATGTCTCTAGGGGTCCTAGGAACCCTAGGGACATATTCGAATGGGTAATATGGGTCAAAGGTGGTCATAGGGTGACCTATGACCCTTTTTGACCCATTAAATGATGACATATGTTCCTAAGTGTCTTAGGACCCGTAGGGACATATTCGAATCGTTCATATGGGTCAAAAGAGGTCATAGGGTGACCTATGACCCTCTTTGACCCATGAAACGATGACATATGTCCTTAGGGGTCGTAGGACCCCAAATCATTCATATGGGTCAAAGGGGGTCATAGGGTGACCTATTTGACCCATTAAATGATGACATATGTCCCTAGGGGTCCTAGGACCCTTAGGGAGATATTCGAATGGGTAATATGGATCAAATGGGGTCATAGGGTAACCTATGACCCTCTTTGACCCATTAAATGACAACATATGTACATATTCGAATCATTCATATGGGTCAAAGGGGGTCATGAGGTGACCTATGACCCTCTTTGATCCATTAAATGATGATGGATGTCTCTATGGTTCCTAAGACGCCTAAGCACATATTCAATTGGGTATTATGGGTCAAAGGGGGTCACAAGGTGACCTATGACCCTGTTTGACCCATTAAATGATAACATATGTCCTTAGTGTCCTAGGACCCCTAGGGACATAGTCGAATCATTCATATGGGTCAAAGGAGGTCATAGGGTGATCTATAACCCTCTTTGACACATTACATGATAACATATGTCTCTACGGGTCATAAAACACCTAAGTACATATTAAAATTGTTCATATGGGTAAAAGGGTGTCATAGGTTGACCTATGACCTCATTCGACCCATTAAATGATGACATATATCACTAGGCCTTCTAGGACCCCTAGGGACATATTAGAATTGTTCATTTGGGTCAAAGGAGGTCATAAGTTGACCTATGACCCTCTTTGACACATTAAATGATGACATATATCCCTAAGGGTCCTAGGGACATATTAGAATTGTTCATATGGGTCAAAGGGGGTCATAGGTTGACCTATGACCTATGTCTCTCTTTGACCCATTACATGACGACATATGTCCATAAGACCCCTAAGGACATATGAGAATCATTCTTATGGGTCAAAGGGTGTTATAGGTTGATCTACGACCCCCTTCGACACATTATATGATGACATATGTCCCTATGGGTCCTAGGACCCCTGGGGACATATTAGAATCATATATATAGATTGAAAGGGGTCATAGATTGATCTATGATCCCTTTTGACCCATTAAATGACAATATTTGTCCCTAGTGGTCCTACAACCCCTAGAGACATATGAGAATCATTCTTATAGGACAAAGGGGGTCATAGGTTGACCTATGACCTCCTTCGATGCATTACATGATGACATATGTCCCTAGGGGTCTTGGGACCCTTAAGGAAATATTAAAATCATTCTTATGGGTCAAAGGTGGTCATAGGTTGACCTATGACCTGCTTCGAACTATTACATGATGACATATGTCCCTAAGAGTCTTCAAAACCCTAGGGACATATTAGAATCATTCTTATAGGTCTAAGGGGGTCATAGGTTGACCTATGACCCCCTTTAACCCATTATATGATGACATATGTCCCTAGGAGTCATACGACCCCTTAGGGACATACTAAAATGCTTCCTATGGGTCAAAGGGGGTGATAGGTTGACCTATGACCCCCTTCGACACATTACATGATGAAATATGTCCAAAGGGGTCCTAAGACCCATAGAGACATATTATAATCATTCTGATGGATCAAAGGGGGTCATAGGTTGAACTATGACACCCTTTGACTCATTACATGAAGACATTTTTCCCTAGGGGTCCTACGACCCCTAGGGACATATTAGAATCATTTATATGGGTCAAAGGGGGTCATAGGGTGACCTAGGACCCTCTTCAACCCGTTAAACGATGACATATGTCCCTAAGGGTCCTAAGACCCATAGGGACATACTAGAATTGTTCATATGGATCAAAGGAGATCATAGGTTGACCTATGAACCCTTTCGGCCCATTAAATGATGACATATTTTTCCTACGGGTCTTAGGACCCCTAGGGACATATTAGAATTGTTTATATCAATCAAAGAGGGTCATAGGTTGACCTATGATCCCCTTCGACCTATTTAATGACGACATATGTCCCTAGGGGTCCTCGAACACTTAGGAACATATTAGAATTGTTCATATGGGTCAAAGGGGGTCATAGGTTGACCAATGACCCCCTTTGACCCATTACATGATGACATATGTCCTGAAGACCCCTAGGAACATATGAGAATCATTCTTATGGGTCAAAGGGGGTCATAGGTTGACCTATGACCCCCTTCGACACATTACATGACGACATATGTAGGTCCCCTAGGGAGATATTAGAATTGTTCATATGGATCAAAGGGGGTCATAGGTTGACCTCTGATCTCCTTTGATGCATTAAAAGATGAAATGTGTCCCTAGGGGTCCTAGGACCGCTAAGGACATATTAGAATTGTTCATATGGGTCAAAGGGGGTCATAGGTTGACCTATGACCCCCTTTAACCCATTACATGACGACATATGTCCCTACGACCCCTAGGGACATATAAAAATTGTTCTTATGGGTCAAAGGGGATCATAGGTTGACCCATGATCCCCTTCAATGCATTACATGATGACATATGTCCCTAGGGGTCCTAGGACCCGTAGGGAAATATTAGAATCATTCTTATGTGTCAAATGTGGTCATAGGGTGACCCATGACACCCTTCAAACTATTACATGACGACATATGTCCCTAGGGTTCTTAGGACCCCTAGGGACATATTAGAACCATTCTTATGGGTCAAAAGGGGTCATTGGTGAACCTATGACCCCTTTTGACCCATTACATGATGACGTATGTTCCTACGGGTCATAGGACACCTAGGGACATATTAGAATTGTTCATATGGGGCAAAGGGGGTCGTAAGTTGACCTATGACCCCCTTTGACCCATTACATGATGATATATGTTTCTAGGGGTCCTAGGACCCCTAGGGACATATTAGAATGCTTCTTATGGGTCAAAGGGGGTCATAGGTTGACCTATGACCCTCTTCGACAAATTACATAATGACATATATCCAAAGAGGTCTTAGGAACCCTAGGGACATATTAGAATCATTCTAATGGGTCAAAGGGAGTCATAGGTTGACCTATGACCCCCTTTGACCCTTTACATGACAACATATGTCCCTAGGGGTCCTAGGACCCCTAGGGACATATTAGAATCATTCTTATGGTTCAAAGGTGGTCATAGGGTGACCTATCACACCCTTTAACCCATTACATGAGAACATATGTCCCTAGGGGTCAGACCCCTAGGGACATATTAGAATCATTCTTATAGGTCAAATGGGGTCATAGGTCAACCTATGACCCCCTTTGACACATTACATGATGGCATATGTCCTTACGGGTCATTAGAAACCTAAGGACATATTAAAATTGTTCATATTGGTAAAAGGGGGTCATAGGTTGACCTATGACCCTGTTCGACCCATTAAATGATGACATATGTCACTAGGGCTTCTAGAACCCTTAGGGACATATTAAAATTGTTCATTTGGATCACAAGAGGTCATAAGTTGAGATATGACCCCCTTTGACTCATTAAATGATCACATATGTCCCTAGGGGTCCTAGGACCCCTAGTGACATATTAGAATTGTTCATATGTGTCAAAGTGGGTCATAGGTTGACCGATGACCCCATTTGACCCATTACATGATGACATATGTCCTTAGGGGTCCTAGGACCCCTAGGGACATATTAGAATTATTCATATGGATCAAAGGGGGTCATAAATTGATCTATGATCCCCTTTGACCCATTAAATGCAACATTTGTCCCTAGGGGTCCTACGACCCCTAGGGACATATAAGAATCGTTCTTATGGGACAAAGGGGGTCATAGTTTGACCTATGACCACCTTTGTCGCATTACATGATGACACATGTCCCTAGGGGTCCTGGAATCCTTAGAGAAATATTAAAATCATTCTTATGGCTCAAAGGTGGTCATAGGTTGACCTATGACCCACTTCAAACTATTACATGATGACATATGTCCCTAAGGGTCCTCAAAACCCTAGGGAAATATTAGAATCATTGTTATAGGTCTAAGGGGGTCATAGGTTGACCTATGACCCCTTTTGATCTATTACATGATGACATATGTACCTAGGAGTCATACGACCTCTTAGGAACATATTAGAATGCTTCTTATGGGTCAAAGGGGGTGATAGGTTGACCTATGACCCCCTTCGACATATTACATGATGACATATGTCCAAAGGGATCCTAGGTCCCCTAGAGACATATTAGAATCATTCTTATGGGTCAAAGGGGGTCATAGGTTGACCTATGGTCCCCTTTGACCCATTAAATTCTGACATATGTCCCTAGGGTTCCTAGCACCCCTAGAGACATATTAGAATTATTTATATTGGTCAAAGAGCATCATAGGTTGACCTATGACCCCATTTGACCCATTACATGATGACATATGTCCCTAGGGGTCCTAGCACCCTTAGAGGACATATTAGAATCATTCATATGAGTCGAGGGGAGTCATAGGTTGACTTATGATCATAGGTGCTAAGACCCCTAGGGACATTAGAATCATTCATATTGGTCAAAGGGCATCATAGGTTGACCTATGACCCCATTTGACCCATTACATGACGACATATGTCCCTAGGGGTCCTAGCACCGCTAGGGACATATTAGAATCATTCATATGAGTCGAAGGGGGTCATAGGTTGACTTATGATCCACTTCGACCCATTACATAATGACATATGCCCCTAGAGGTCCCAGGACCCTTAAGGACATATTAGAATTATTCTTATGGGTCAAAAGTGGTCAGAGGTTGACCTATGACCCACTTCAACACATTACATGATGACATGTGTCCCTAGGGGTCCTCAAAATCCTAGGGACATATTAGAATCGTTCATATGGGTCAAAAAGGGTCATAGGTTGACAATTGACCCACTTCGACCCAATTGACCCCTAGGAACATATAAGAATGCATCATATGGATCAAAGGGTGTCATAGGTTTACCTATGATGCCCTTCGACCCATTAAATGATGACATATGTAACTAGAGGTCTTAAGACACCTAGGGACATATTGCAATCATTTTTATGAGTCAAAGGGGGTCATAGGTTTACCTATGATTCAAGCTATGACCAATAGGGTCATGTAATGTGTCCAAGGGGGTCATAGGTCAAGCTATGATCCCCTTTGACCCATACATATGATTCTAATATGTCTCCAGGGATCCTAGAACCCCTAGGGACATATGTCATCATGTAATGGGTCGAACGGGATCATAGGTCAACCTATGACCCCTTTTAACTCATATGAATGATTCTAATATGTCCCGAGGGATCCTAGAACCTTTGGAGACATATGTCATCATGTAATGGGTGAAAAATTCTAATATGTCCCTAAAAGTACTAGGACCCCTACGGATATATGTTTTCATTTAATGGGTTGAAGGGGGTCATAGGTTGAGCTATGATTCCCTTTGACCCATATGAAGCATTCTAATATGTCCCTAGGGGTCCTAGGACCCCTAAGGACATATGTCGGAATGTAATGGGTCAGAGACCTATAACCCCCTTTGACCCATAAGAATGATTGTAATATGTCCCTAGGGGTCCTAGGACCCTTAGCTATATATGTCATCATTTAATGGGTCGAAGGGGGTCATAGGTCAACTTATGACACCCTATGACCCATATGAAGCATTCTAATATGTCTCTAGGTGTCCTAGGACCCTTAGGGACATATGTTATCACGTAATGTGTCGAAGAGGGTCATAAGTCAACCTATGACCCCCTTTTACTCATAAGAACAATTCTAATTTGTCCCTAGGGGTCCTATGACCCTTAGGGACATATGTCATCATCTAATGGGTCAAAGGGGGTCATAGGTCACCCTATGAGCCCCTTTGACCGATAAGAATGATTCTAATATGTCCCTAGGGGTCCTAGGACTCCTAGAGACATATGTCATCATTTAATGGGTCAAAGAGGGTCATAGGTCAACCTATGACCCCCTTTGACCCATATGAAGCATTCTAATATGTCCCTAGGTGTCCTAAGACCCCTAGGGACATATGTTGTCATGTAATGTGTTGAAGGGGGTCATAGTTCACCCTATGACCCCCTTCAAACCATATGAAAGATTTTAATATGTCCCTAGGGGTCTTAGGACCCTTAGGGACATATGTCATCGTGGAATGTGTCAAAGGGGGTCATATGTCACCCTATGATGCGCTTTGACCCATACGAATGATTCTAATATGTCCCTAGGGTTCTTAGTACCCCTAAGGACATATCTCATCTTTGAATCCATCAAAGGTGGTCATTGGTCACCCTATGACCCCCTTTGACCCATATGAAAATTCTAATGTTTCTCTAAGTGTCCTAAGATGCCTAGGGACAAATGTCATCTTGTAATATGTCAAAAGGGTTCAGAGGTCATCCTGTGACCCCCTTCGACACATTACATGACAACATACATCCAAAAGTGTCCTAAGTCCCCTAGAGACATATTAGAATCATTCTTATGGGTCAAAGGGGGTCATAGGTTGACCTATGGTCCCCTTTGACCCATTAAATGATGACATATGTCCCTAGGGTTCCTAGCACCCCTAGAGACATATTAGAATTATTTATATTGGTCAAAGGGCATCATAGGTTGACCTATGACCCCATTTGACCCCTTACACGATGACACATGTCCCTAGGGGTTCTAGCACCCCTAGGGACATATTAGAATCATTCATATGAGTCGAGGGGAGTCATAGGTTGACTTATGATCATAGGTGCTAAGACCCCTAGGACATATTAGAATCATTCATATTGGTCAAAGGGCATCATAGGTTGACCTATGACCCCATTTGACCCATTACATGATGACATATGTCCCTAGGGGTCCTAGCACCCCTAGGGACATATTAGAATCATTCATTTGAGTCAAAGGGGGTCATAGGTTGACTTATGATCCACTTCGACCCATTACATAATGACATATGCCCCTAGAGGTCCCAAGACACTTAGGGACATATTAGAATTATTCTTATGGGTCAAAAGTGGTCAGAGGTTGACCTATGACCCGCTTCAACACATTACATGATGACATATGTCCCTAGGGGTCCTCGAAATCCTAGGGACATATTAGAATCGCTCTTATGGGTCAAAAAGGGTCATAGGTTGACAATTGACCCACTTCGACACATTACATGATGACATATGTCCCTAGGGGTCCTAGGACCCCTAGGAACATATAAGAATGCATCATATGGATCAAAGGGCATCATAGGTTTACCTATGATGCCCTTCGACCATTAAATGATGACATATGTAACTAGGGGTCTTAAGACACCTAGGGACATATTGCAATCATTTTTATGAGTCAAAGGAGGTCATAGGTTTACCTATGATTCAAGCTATAACCAATGGGGTCATGTAATGTGTCCAAGGGGGTCATAGGTCAAGCTATGATCCCCTTTGACCCATACATATGATTCTAATATGTCTCCAAGGATCCTAGAACCCCTAGGGACATATGTCATCATGTAATGGGTCGAACGAGGTCATAGGTCAACTTGTGACCCCTTTTAACTCATATGAATGATTCTAATATGTCTCGAGGGATCCTAGAACCCTTGGAGACATATGTCATCATGTAATGGGTCAAAAATTCTAATATGTCCCTAAAAGTACTAGGACCCCTAGGGATATATGTTGTCATTTAATGGGTTGAAGGGGGTCATAGGTTGACCTATATGAATCATTCTAATATGTCCCTAGGGGTCCTACGACGCCTAAGGACATATGTCTTCATGTAATGGGTCAGCCCCTTTTGACCCATAAGAACGATTGTAATATGTCCCTAAGGGTCCTAGGACCCCTAGCTATATATGTCATCATTTAATGGGTCGAAGGGGGTCATAGGTCAACCTATGACACCCTTTGACCCATATGAAGCATTCTAATATGTCTCTAGGTGTCCTAGGACCCCTAGGGACATATATCATCATGTAATGTGTCGAAGAGGGTCATAAGTCAACCTATGACCCCCTTTGACCCATAAGAACGATTCTAATATGTCCCTAGGGGTCCTAGGACCCTTAGAGACATATGTCATCATCTAATGGGTCAAAGGGGGTCATAGGTCACCCTATGAGCCCCTTTGACCGATAAGAATGATTCTAATATGTCCCTAGGGGTCCTAGGACTCCTAGAGACATATGTCATCATTTAATTGGTCAAAGTGGGTCATAGGTCAACCTATGAACCCCTTTGACCCATATGAAGCATTCTAATATGTCCCTAGGTGTCCTAAGACCCCTAGGGACATATGTTGTCATGTAATGTGTCAAAGGGGGTCATAGTTCACCCTATGACCCCCTTCAAACCATATGAACGATTTTAATATGTCCCTAGGGGTCTTAGGACCCTTAGGGACATATGTCATCGTGGAATGTGTTGAAGGGGGTCATATGTCACCCTATGATCTGCTTTGACCCATATGAATGATTCTAATATGTCCCTAGGGGTCTTAGGACCCCTAAGGACATATGTCATCTTTGAATGTGTCAAAGGTGGTCATTGGTCACCCTATGACCCCCTTTGACCCATATGAAAATTCTAATATTTCTCTAAGTGTCCTAAGACGCCTAGGGACAAATGTCATCTTGTAATATGTCGAAAGGGTTCAGAGGTCATCCTATGACCCCCTTCGACCCATATAAACTATTCTAATATGTCCCTAGGGGTCCTAGGATCCCTTAGGGACATATGTCGTCATGGAATGTGTCGAAAGAGGTCATAAGTCATCCTGTGAGCCCTTTTGACCCATATAAATGCCTCCACTAGAAATAATATAGTAATAATAATAATAATATAGTATAACAATCATATATATATATATATATATATAATTTATAGATTATAATAATAATAACATAATATATTATATATTATAATTTACATATGATAATAATAATAATATATTATAGATTATAATTTATATATGATAATAATAATAATATGTATTAATAACATATATATAATATATTACATTATTATATTTAATAAAAATATAGTAAAAATAATAATATATATTATATTTATATATAATAATAATAATAACATAATATATTATTATATATATTAATAGATTATATATTATATCTTTACATTACGTTATATATATATATATATATATATAATATTATTATATAATATATAGATTATATATTATTTTATATATAATAGTTATGTTATTATATTATATATTTATAGGTTATATATTACATCTTTACACATTTCATAACTCAAATTAGTTATATCACTTACAAATTTATTTTTCCCTCTAATTTTTGTGCCTTTTCCCTCCAATTTTTATGCCACCGATATCCGATATGAGATTAGATATCCGATCTCATATCGGATATCCGATCTCAAATCGGATATCCGATAAGGGTTGGGCCTTACTTTCTAGGTTTGGTACCTGGATAGGTGAAAAAAGTTAGAGCGAATTTTGAAGTGCTTTGAGACGTGTTCAAACTCTATTTTTTTCACATTGCCACTTTTTGGCACACCATGATACTGCACATACCCTATATATATGTATGTATGTATGTGAATATATTCATGTATGTATGTATAAATGTGTATATGTATGTATTATGTATGTATGTATATGTATGTGTGTGTATACATACATAAATACATATCTCTTTATCTACCTATGTATGTATTGGTGGAAATAACAATGAGAAAGTAAACTTTGGGGGAGGGGGGGATGGCACCTACAAATCTTCACTACTATAGCTGCAAAGTGTAGCCGATTAAGGTCACAAAAAATTTGAGTATAAACTATGATCTACCCTGTGAAAGGTATGCCTTGTTAAAGTATTACAAAGACTATTAGGTCTCACCTTGCTAAAAGTGTGTCGATTATTGGAGGACTTAAACTTACAATAAAGAAAGCACTCATTTGAGAGATTTACCCAAGCTTCTTAAGACTACTCTTTTAGTAGATTTTCTCTACATCACTTGTTAGAATAATTTAGCACCATGATCCTTTGGGTAGCACACCACTTCTAGATGTCAAATCTTCTCTTTCGTACTATGAACTTGATCCTTTTGATTAGATATGTCTCCTTTATCCTCTCTTTTCTTTTATCTTCTTTCTTTAAGTCTATAATTCATAACATTATCACAACTTCCCTAGCCATCATGAATGCGATCTCTACACTTAGCATTTGTCTCTCTTGTGTCGCCTTCTCTTTCTTCATGCATACAAGCTATTTATGGTTTGTCTCCTTAAGTAAACACAAGTTGGGTAGGGTTAGGTTAGAATCAATGGGTAAGGTTGATCAACTTTGCCACTTAGAAAACCCCTTAATTTGATTGGTTGCATGTACTACATAGGGACTCATAATATACAAATGTATACATCTAAAATCATAAAAAAATCACTATGTCAGCCCAAAAATGGTTTAGATTGAAGTTTGTATCATTACAAACAACTATTTAAAAAATAGTTCACTCAACACTTGAAGTCTTTGATGCTTTGCATCTACTATATCTTCAATTCTCTAACTCGGTGCTCGAATGACTCAACATACACTATTTACTTTTCTCATAAGTGACTCAACACAAACTATCTACTTGGTACATACTAGTGCTTGAAATTGACTAGGTATATAACTCAGCATGTATTGTTTGACAACTTATGCTCGACATGCTTTGATCACTCAATTCATACTAATTTCTTAGCTTGCACTATAATTCTATTGAATAATGACTAAGTGTTTTGTCATTACCTTGTCAAAACCAATCTAAGATTAAAAATATCTCCCTTTGACATGAGTGACAAAGAAACATTATCTTGTAATATAATCTTCATTATGAGCATAACATAGATAATATATATCTATTACTTTGCTCGTATATAAAATATAAAAACTACAAAATTTTGCAAAATTTATGACTAATTGTCATACCTCAGTTCTCCATTACTGCTACTAAGTAAATGTTTCCTTACTATATTTGAATTTGATACTCTTGTTGAGTATATTTGGTGTACCCAATTTCTATATAATTACTCCCTTTTACTTCATGTATCAACAAAATCTTTATAATCCCTTTTGCTTCACTATCCCCCTTTCTTGACACTTTGTCATGGGTGGTACACTAATAATGTGTTTATCAAGAAATGATTTATAGATCTCCATTATGACTTTTAATGTTGCATCCTAATTGTTACATGTTACCTCTAGAGGTTGGTACTAAATGTCTAGCTTGGTAGCAAGGTTATCTAATCCATCATGAGTGGAAAGATGAACATCTTTCTTCATCAAGGTCTCAGCATAGGCTAGTTCCTTGTGAAATACTAACATGTGTGGGGTCAACATGGATTTGATTCTAATCAAGGTAGCTCAAATATTGGTATCTTGTGATTTCAGTGTGGCAAGCCTACCTTGAGAAGATAGCAGTCTTTGGAAATGTAATTGACTTCGACTAGGAGATAGTTTTAAGGTATTACCTGTAGTCTTTCGATCTCCCTTGTGTTGGTCAAAATCCTTTTGAATGTCTTGTGTGAAGAGAGAAAATGTTCTCCAAAACCTTCTTAACACTCTCCATTTTGGTTCCTAAATTAACCTATCATAGTGTAATGGCTTTGGATATATTTTCATGTACCTTAGTGTGAAATTTTATATCATACCATTCTAAGAGTTTAGCATTGGATTCAAGGTCTTCATCACTAATCCTATTAATAATATTTACCATTTCCTCAATAATTGATTTGTCTTCATTAGTGGTTGGAAAGAATCAAGAAAGATATATTTGATGTCATGAAGCACTTTCTTCTTCATATGCTCCCTTCTTATAAACTCTTGTTATTTTTTCCTCTGTATAGCTTCTTGGAGAATGCTCATCTACTCAATGGTGATTACGTTAAGATAAAACTTGCATAGTTCTATCAACTTATCCAGGCTTACATCTCCATAAGGTATTTCATCTGAACTCCTTGATGTTTCTACACTTGGCCTTGGTATCTACAATGATGTGGTAGGAGTGCTCTACCTCTAAAGAAGTTGACTACTCATTGGAATAATAGAAATTGGTAAGGTAACTAGAGTCTGAATGGCAATTTTTTCCTCTAGGGCAATAGTCACCTTCAACTCCTCAGACTTGTCATCTTGTCTCACTTCTATCTGTGCTTCACCTTGAGTTTTTGGAGTAGGTGTAGGACCTAATTCTACAGGACCTAATTCTTGACTTAGTTTAACTTCAGCTCCATCTTTCTCAATTGTAACTAAGGCTTGCTTAGTTGAAATGAGTGGCACTAGAGGTAATGCAAATTTTTTTGCAGTAATAACTCTTAGCTATTTAGTGCTTGCACTTTGGTCTTCTATCTCTTACCTTTGTAGTAGGAGGGGGCACATTGTATGTGTGAATATGTTTCTCCCCTACTGATTCTACGTTTTCTTTTTAGATTTCATATGTTCTCACCAATATAAGATTGTTGTATAATTGTCTTCCCATGGTGGAATCCTTCAATATCTTTTTCAAATCATCATCAATCAAAGGATTGATGTTTTAAGTAGAATTATTAGGAATATCCTTTATTTTTATTGATTCTTGTTGACTCACTTGGTCTACATGTGGGGGACTATTACTTGACACTTGTACATTTTGTACATTTTGTTCATCTTGCTACTCTTCTTCAATTGTACCCTCTTCTATTATTTCTTCCTGAGTGCCTATCACACTACCATCCTTGGCTGATACCTTTTGTATAGATTTCTTTATCCCTTGTTCATCTTTCTTAGGATCTTGCATTTCTTTCTCACGGTGCTCTTTTATAGTAGGAGTGGGTAACCCATAAATAGATTTTGAAATAGCTATGCTTTTGGTTACCACATCCTCAATATTCTTATTCAATATGTAAAAATCTCTATATTTAGTGGAAAATTTAGACTAGCGATTTTCAATAGCCTTAGTAATCTTCTTTTTGTACAATTCTTGCATTACTTGGACTAGAGTGGATTCCCTAATTTGTGTCTCTATTTGCAAGTTGTATTGCCATTTTTTCTCAACTTGGTCATATAGACCATTACATAGTGAGTTGGGATTCAAATTTCCCTAACATATCCAAATCAATTTGTGTAAAACCAGATAAATCTGCATTTTATTTTACATTGTCATACAAATTTTCTAAGTCAGAGGAGGGATTGTGGCTTACCACCTTGAATTGACTCATATAATCAAACTTTGTTTTCTCCTCATCTAACTCAGCTGCTAGAGTGTATTTCCTCCTCACATATGTCTTCTTTATAGGTTGGCTCAGCTTTGTTGAGGCAATAGTCCTTTTTCCTTTTGGTTTCTTAGCAACCTTGACTTGCTTGGTGGCTACCCTTGTGGTAGATGAGGTAGAAGGTATTTTTGGCTTCTGTTGTGAAAATTTCAAAAGCTTCTTCTTGGTTTTCTGCACTTTAGGCTTTTTTACCTTTTTCTTTTTCTTCTTAGTTGGTTTGGGTACTTCCTTGACTTCTTCTTCCTTAGCACCTTCTTCATTAACATCCCCATCCTCTTTGTCTCCTTGAGTGAGTGCCAACGAAGCTTGGACTTGCTTGTACTCTTCATCATCTTCATCTTCCTCTTCTTCTCCCTCTTCGCTAAATTTCTCCTTAGGATTCTTCACAAGTTTTTTCTTCTTCCTAAGAAGAGTATCTATTTTTGAAGTCAAATGCAATCCTAGACATGGCTTCCTCAAAGTTCCAAAATGAGGTGACACTTTTATTAATTTCTTCTGCTAGTAGAGTTATGATTGTTGTAGATGCCTCATCTACTTTAATCTCATATGGCAAGATCTTAAGTCATTTGACCCTAGGAATAGTTTCCTACGCATATGTATAATCTACATCAACTAAGAAGCAAACATCATTTTAATGTTTCTCCACTAGTGACATAGGAATTCTTAGTCTCTATTTCATGGATTTCTTAAAATCCTCAAAATAACTGGTCATAATTGACTCAAAATTGTCTCCAAATTTCTATATGAACTCTACAATTTGAACTATAATAGACCTATTGGTCTTCCAAGAAACTTTTCCAAATGTTAGAAATGTTTTCTACACATAAAAGAATATATAGAATAGTAAAGAGACAAATTTGCAATATGCACTCTTTGTTTTCCTTATGGCCTCCAAGTTTTTAGATAATTGGTAAAGTTGCAACTTTGCGAGCTCATAAGTGTGGTCTCTCTTCACTATCTTGTATCCCAAATCCATAGCCATAGAAGATACACTATTTGGTCTACTAGAATGAAATAAATTATGTGCAATCACTCTTACTAAAAAGGCAAATAGGGGGTCTGAGATAGAATCTATAGACATCCCTCTCTTGTTCCATGCTACACTTGTATTCTTCTCTATTATCTCTTTTGAATCACTTTGCATGCTCTTGGGTCTATCTAGGGTAGGATACCCTATCACTAGGTTGATGATCCTTTTGATGATCCTAATTGGCCCATTTCCTAACCATATAAAGTCATTATGCATTCTACTAAGCACAATATTTATCCATTTGGTCTTGAATACATTAGGGACATCTAGGGCACAAGTCAACTCTTTTTTTTTTCTACAATGTTGTTTTCTTCCCTTAAGACTCCATCAACACAAAGTTGGTTGTACAAATCCCTTATCTCCATGTCTCCTATACTTCCAAATTTATAAGTATAACAAGACTTGACATCCCAAATCATGAGAACTTTTGGTGGTGCCATCGACAATGCACCAAACAGGTCTCTTGTATAAGCTATATTAGGCATTTCTCAAAAAGGTGGTTATCTTGCATCATTAGTAATTAATTTCGCATTGAAAACCTCATTTTCCTCTTTCCTAACACTTAAAAAAGAGACAGCTTCCATATTTTCTACATAGTGTTCACAATAATTCAAAAAACAAAACTCAACACTAGTAAAATACGTTTCAAATCTAATGAATATGTCAAGTTGTAATTGAATTTAGTTCACAAACAAAAGAATCTCCTTTCTCAATTCACATTCATGCGCTTTCTGTTCTCTTCAATTTCTAGTAAATTCAAATGAGTCAAGAGAGATGACTATATACCCCTTAGAATTCTTCAATAAATGCTTAATGCTTGCATAGTTGTAAGCTCGATCAATATAGGGTTTCCAACTCACTTGGCTTACACATGATTTCTACTACACTTAGCTTGTACAATAAGCTCAGCCAATAATACCATACTTCCATTACTTAGTGGAAACTAAAATTCCATATGCACTTGGTAGTAGCTATAG
>CM053792.1:727188642-727298642 GCA_028749045.1 Cupressus sempervirens
TTCTTTGAATTCATTCTAGTATGTCCATATTTTTTATTTTTAGTATCGTGGTCATGACCATATCTTCTCCCTTTCTCCCTTTACTTTTGGTACCCTCTCAGATGATCCATTGTCTAAATCTCTTTTATTAGGGACTTCAATCACCAATTTTATGCCTTTGTCACTTCAATTCATTGGTCTAGTTGTTGATTAGCTAGGTTGATTTCAAATTCCTATAGAACCATCATCAAGTTAGGTATGATAAAAAAAAAAATCAGCTGCTCCTAGCTACTAGGATCAATCCAATAACTTTAAATTTTGCAATCATAATAGAAAAAAAGTATGGAATGTGTGACGTTGGAGAGAGTGATTTCCTAACAAATCTAATTCTAAAATTCAATTTTGGTTATGAACATTATTAGGAGACTACAACACTCTTACACAAATGTAGTTGTGCCTCCTATGTACTTCTATTATTTTCTCCCTCTTTGGTATAGATTTTTTCATATGAATGCAAAATTCTCCCTCTTTCATTTTGACAGTAACTCTACCCTTCTATTCCTTGATGAAATCTCTCTTTCTCTTCCTTATTGACACTAAACTCTCCCTCTTTGACACCAAATTCCAACAAATAGAAAATTTGAAGTAACCATGTACCTTAAGTACTAATTCATATGCAATATGATTTGCATGTCAGACCTAAAGTGTGACAAACTACATCAACTTTATAGATTTACAATGAAGCTTGGTTGATGTCTCACTATCTTTTTCTTTAGTGAGCATCAGATAGGGAAATAACCTCTAGTTTACCTCTTAGCTACATAAATGCATCTTTAGGTAAATCCTTAGTAAATATATATTCTATATGCTCCTTGGTGTTCAAATACTCCAATCTCACCTCTTTGTGTTAAACCAAATCCTTTAAGAAATGCTAGCTGACTACAATATGTTTTTTTTCTTTTTGTGCATCATTAAGTTTTTGGATATATTGATTGCACTTGTGTTATCAAAACATATAACAATTGGTTCCTTGATTTTCTCCTTCATTCCTAATAATAATTTCTTGATCCATATTATGTTAGAACAATTGACTATTGCAGCAACATACTCTACCTCTATTGTTGATTGAGAATACAACTATGCCTTTTGCTTGTCCAAGATACTAATTTCTTTCCAAGAAAGAATGCTCTTCCACAATTGATTTTTCTATCATCAATGCTTCCTACCTAATCTACATCAGTCAAAGCTCTTAAGACAATAATTAATTTATAGATTTAGCTAAAAGACCCTAACAAAACATATAGATTAGCCAAATACATCTTTGACTATTATTTTAGAAATTTCAAGCAGCCCAACTTTGAAAGGCCATAACTCACAAACTGTTGCTCTAATTGGCCATTATAGCCACTTTTCAAAAATTCCAGCTCCTAATCTATAGGCTCAAAATTGTTCTAGTGCCCTTCCATTGAGTTTTTGGATCTCATTTAGGCACTCTAAGGCCTACAACACGAAGCCTAAAGATTTTTCTACAAATTTTTCCATCAAAAATCTGCAATAACTTCTCTGATACTTAAGTTGGAGCAATAAGATTTTAATGGTAGGCTTTTATCTCTAAAATGAACCTTCATATAGAAAATGAGAACATCTTGAGCTCATATGAAAAAATTACTAAAAATAGCAAGTTCCCATAAATAATAACCACCCTGTCTATTAGTCTTTGTTAAAATAGGAAAGACTGAAAATAAAATATTTTTGGGTGATGCAAGATTGCCCTTACACCCAAGATGCTCCTGCATCAAACATCCAGGGTAATTTGAGAAGTGACCCCATCACATCTTAGGTATTTAGAGGAAATCTAAGACAATTAACCTCCTCCTTTTCTAGCCATGATGAATCTTGAACTAGTCTCCCTTTCCATTTGACCAAATATTCATGATAAGTTATGTTTCTAGTAGTTTTTCCAACATGACTATCTAGTATCTCCTCAATCTCCTTTGTAGCCAAACTAGCTACTGGAATGCTCCACTGCACTTCTACAACTTCATTTCTATCACGTCCTTCATAATACTCTATCAAATCTAAAATATTAAATATTGGTGAAATATTCAATTCAACAGACAACTCTGCTTCATATGCATTGCTAGAATCATGCCTTTTCACTATCTTGCATGGTGCAAACTTCTTCATCTTCAACTTATAATATGTACCCACTGGAAAAAGCTCCTTTTCCAAATGAACCATGACTTCATCTCCAACCTAAAATTTCTTATATCTCCTTTTCAGATCTTCCTTAGACTTATACTATGTATTCATTTTTATGATTTCCTTCCTCACCTCCTCATAGATGTTCTTCAAATGTTTAGCAAAATCTTCTACTTCAGCACTACTTGTCTCTCCTTTATCCAACTTCCTCAATTTAGAAACATTTCTAGGACTATTCCCATATACAATCTAGAATGGTGATTTACTAGTACTCCTATTGACTAAATTATTATATACAAATTTTGCTTGTGGTAAAATCATACCCCATCCTTTTGGTTTATCTCCAACCAAGCATCTCAACTAGTTTCCCAAACTACAATTCATAGCTTTTATTTGTCCATCAGTCTATGGATGATGTGATGAACTAAACTTAAAATATATCTTGAACTTCTTACACAATGTACGCTTGAAATACCCAACAAATTTGGTGTCTTGATTAGAAACTATACTCTTTGGAAGACCATGTAATCTCACCACTTCTTTGAAAAACAACTCTGCTACATGAACAACATCACTAGTCTTCTTTCAAGGAATAAAATGTGTCATCTTTGAAAACCTATCAACCACCACAAAAATATAATCATACCCATGTTGTATCCTTAGTAATCCAAGAACAAAATCCATTTTGACATCCTCCCATGTCTTCTTTGGTATAGGTAATGGCTGATACAACCCTGTATTCTACTTAACTCCTTTTTCCATCTGACATACTCAAAAAATTTGTACAAACTTTTTCACATCTTGTTGTAATTGTGGCTAGTAATAATTTTCAGCAACCAAGGCTTTATTTTTATCTCTACCAAAATGTCTAGCCAATCCTCTACTATTCTTTTCCTTTATGAGATTCTCTCTCATTGAACTTATGGGAATGCACAACTAGCTTCATTTCAACAATATATTATCTTGGATCATGAAATTCAGCCACTTTTTCATGTCAAGTGTAACAAGTTCTGTACAAGCCTTCCATGCTTCATCAAAATTAGGATCACCTAGATACAAAGTATTGAGTTCCTTGAATCCAACCACCTCTATTTGCATTTCTGTAAGCAAAAGTTGTCTTCTACTAAGAGCATCTAAAACTTTGTTAGACTTCCCCCTCTTGTGTTTAAAAAGAGATGTATAACTTTGTAAAAAATCAAACCACCTTAAATGCCTTTGGTTTAATTTTTCTTGAATATTCAAATATTGCAAAGCTTGATGATCAATAACCAAAACAAACTCCTTAGGAAAAAGATAGTGTCTCCACTTCTTTAATGCTTGAACTATAGCATAAAATTCTTGATCATAAACAAAATATTTTCTTTGGCATCATTCAACTTCTCATTGAAATAAGCAAGTGGACTACCTTCTTAGCTCAAAATAGCTCCTATTGTAGTACCACTAGAATCATAATCTATTCGAAACACCTTGTTAAAATTAGGAAGTGCTAAAATAGGCTGCTCACTAACTTTTTGTTTCAATAGATTGAAACTCTTATCTGCTCCTATAGTCCACTTAAACTCTTTCATATCCCCTCTCATTGTTTTAGTCAAGGGTCCACAAATATTGCTAAAACTTTTTATGAGCTTTCTATAAAATATAGCTCCTCCATGAAAATATCTTACCTCTGTCGTACTCCTTGGAGTAGGCCATTCAAGGATATCCTTCACTTTCTCTAGGTTCATTTTTGGACCTTCTCCTAAGACTACAAATCGTAGGTACACCAACTCCTTCTTTACAAAATTGCACTTCTTCAAGTTTATCAACTACATGTCTTACTAAAAATTAAGATATCATCTATGTAAACAATGACAAACTTATCTAGAAAATGCTTTAGTATCTCATTCATGAGCCTCCTGAAAGTGCTTGGTGCATTGGTTAGCCCAAAAGGCATGACTAACCACTCATACAGTCCTTTCGTTGTCTTGAAAGTAGTCTTCCACTCAACATCTTCTCTAATACAAATTTGATGGTACCCACTCTTCAGATCTATCTTTGTGAAACACTGAGCTCCACTCAAATAGTCCATAATATCATCCATCCTTAGAAAAGGAAATCTATCCTTGATGGTGATCTTGTTGATAGTATGGAAATGTATGCACATCCTCCATTCTTCATTCTTCTTTGGTGCTAACACTACTGGTACAACACATGGAATCAAACTCTCTCAAATCAACCCCTTCTACAACAACTCATGAACTTGCCTATTCAACTCTTCACTTTCTACTGGTGTCATTCTATGTGTTGCCTTGTTTGGAAAATTGGTTCTTGGAACCAAACCCATCTAGTGACTAATCTTCCTCATTGGGGGCAATCCATCAGGTATGTTATCTAATATAATATTAGAATACTCTACCAAAATATCTACAAATTTTGTAGGTGCCTCCTCTATTCCTTCTTTACTATCTTTTGGAATTATAGAAAAGCACATATGCTCATGCTTCATACCTTTAAGAAACTCATTTCCATCAGCAAAACATATTTTGGCAGCACTTCATACTTTTTCTTCTTTATTCTTCAATGGTTTCAACTTATGTTTCACTCCATCCTTGGTCAGGGTGTAGGTATTTGCTCACCCATCATGTACAACATGCCTGTCAAACTTCCTTAGCTTATCCAACAACATATGACATATGTCCATAGGTATGATATCACATAGTACCTCATCCCAGTAGCTTCCAATCTCAAACTTCACTGAGCACTATTCATTGACCATGATCTTGTGTTCATCTTGCACCCAACCAATATGGTATGGACAAGGTGTTTTTTCTTCTTTAGCTTCAACTTGGTGACCATCATTTATGAGACCATATTTTTAGTACTTCCACCATCAATGATCACATCACAACACTTATTTTCACATTTGTACCTTGTGTGAACCAAGCTCCTTCTTTGTTTAGGTTCATTCTCACCACTTAGTAGTACTCTTCAGTTAACTAGGACTTCTGCTCTTTCAACATCTTTAGAATATGAGATTCTAGCATCTTCATCAACATGTACAACTCTTGCCTAACCTTCTATTCTTCAACCTTTCCTTCCTTGGTGATGGGTACATTCAAATTCTCTATGCCCTTCTCCTCTGTAGTGAAAACATTTCCCACAAAAGCGTCCTCTTCTAGATCCTTGTCCTCTACCTCTTCCTCTTTGATCTCTATTATTCTAATGATGGAAATGATTGGAATTATTTCATCTCTAGTTATAAATTCTACTTTGAGCCTCATCCTTGTCCTTTTGATCATCATTATGACCACCATAAAATCATCCACCATATCTTCCACCATGACCACTTCCACTATTCTTATTGTCAAACTTCTTTCTTAATTTATCCTCAACTCTTAGGGAAAAATGGTATGCCTCCTAAATAATGCTCATTCAAACTAGACTCAACTCATCCTAAATGCTAGGCCTTAACCTATTAAGATAACATACAAGTTTCTTCTTATCAGTTTTTGCATGACCAGTTCTAATGAGAACTTGGTAGAAGTCTTCGGTATACTCTTGAATAGATTTTCTCACTTGCTTTAACCCTTGCATTTTCTTCAATAGATCAAGCTCATAATCCATGGAAATGAATTGTCACTTCAGTTTATCTTTCATCCAATCCCATCTAGTGATTTTGTGTTTTCCCTCTCTATTTTGCTTTAATTGAACCTCTTGCGACTAGATCTTTGCAAGTCCCTTCAGTTTTTCCTTTGCAAACTTGACCCTATTAGGATCATCGATATCTTCATACTCAAAGTACTCCTCTAGTTCATTGATCCAATCAATCAACTCCTCTTGGTAAAGATTTCCTAAAAATGTGGGAACTTGAAACTTAGGTCTTTTTCCAATCTTGGAGATGGCCTTAAAAAGCCTCTCTTCCTCTCAGTTTAGAATGCCTCTACTTTAGCATTTTCTTCTACTTCATCCTCATCCTTGCTTTTATCTCTTACAGGAAGATGTATTCCTCTTCACATTTGTTCTTCCAATGCTTACATTTTCCTTTCGAGGGCTCAAAAATCCTTAGGTGTAACAACTACAAGTCTTATATCATGTTGTCTTCATGGAGGCATTTTTGTGCTTCTATTGAAACCCTAGTGAAAATTGCCTCACAATCAATGAACTCAAGAACTCTAGCTCTAATACCACTTGATGTAGGGTGATCCCCTTAATAACATAAACTCATAATAGAAAGAAAGAAAAAATAGAAAATCTGAGAACAAAATATGTACTTCTTATTTGCACTGCAAATACAAAATAACAAAATTCATAAGTGCAATATGCTAACACACATGGGCACCTTCAGTACAATAATTTGCAACATAAGTTGTGAAGTATCACCCAGAGCTGTCGTAGACAATGTTTGTGCTTTTCTTTATTAGGTAGTTTTATGCCAACTAAGAAGGTAATAGATTCTCTAACTTAATACCTAGAGCCAAAAAACCCTAACAAAACATATAGAGTCAGCCAAATATATCTTTGACTATTATTTTAGAAATTTTGGGCAGCCCAACTTTGGAAGGCCATAACTCATGAACCATTACTTTGATTGGCTATCATAACCACTTTTTGGAAACACCAACTCTTGATCTATAGGCTCAAAACCATGCTAGTACCCTCCCATCAAGTTTTTGGACCTCATTCGGGCACTCTAAGCCCTCCAATGATGAGCCTGAAGATTTTTCTATAAATTTTTGGACACCAAAAATCTGCAATAACTTCCCTGATGCTTAAGCTGGAGCAATGAGATTTTTATGGTAGGCTTTTATCTCTAAAATTAACCTTCTTATAGAAAATGAGAACATTTTGAGCTCATATGACAAACTTACTAAAAATAACAAGTTTCCATAGATAGTAATCACCCTATCTACTAGTCCTTATTAAAATAGAAAAGACTAAAAAAAAAATTTGGGTGATGCAAGATTTCCTTTACACCCAAGATGCTCATGCATCATCATTGGTATATAAGTAGTGTGATTTACCTCCTTTGAATCATCATTCTTGAAATTTTATGTTGAGTAGACATAGGTGTTCCAACCAACTTTGAATCTTCCATTCTAGATACTTTTAATGTTTCCTTGATGTACTTTGATTGAGCGTCAAATATGATATCTTTCATTTGATGAACTTGAACAACAACAAAGAATTTTATCTCTCCAAACATATACATTTCAAATTCTTTCCTCATTTCTTTAGCAAATGATTTGCATAACATCTCATGTCCTACAAATATGATATCATCTACAAATGTTTTTGCAAAATTTCGTCATCATTCCTTGATATTTAAATTAGTATTATCATTTGTCTTTTCAAAACTAATTCTTACAAGATATCCATGTAGCCTTTCATAATATTCTCTAGGTGCTTTCTTTAGTTCACATAAATCTTTGTGAAGTTAACATACCATGTCTCTTTTTCTTGGATCAATGAAACCTTCACATTGTTCAATGTAGACTTCTTCTCCCAAGACTCCAGTCAAGAAAGATGATTTAATATCCATATGATATAATTGGAATCCTTTTTGTGTTGCATATGCTAGAGGTATTTTGACTCCATGTCTTGCAACAGGGGCACATGTTTTGCCATAGTCAATACCTTCTTCTTAAGCATACTGCTTTCTTACTAACCTTGCCTTATTCCTTTTTACTGATCCTTTCTCATTCAATTTATTTCTAAATATCTATTTTGGATCAATCACATTCCTATCCTTAGGTCTACATACAAGAGAACAAGTTTTATTATTTCTTATTTTCTCAATTTCTTCATTCATTGCCTCTATCCAACCTTCATTTTCAAATGCATCTTTTAAAGATCTAGATTCAAATTCACTAAGGAAACATGTACCTTTTCATTTGTTCCTTTTTAGTGTGAATTTTTTCTTCCCTCCAATTATTTGTTTAGGTACATTATGTCTTCTGACATATTTTGCAATTCTAGGATCCTTCTTTCTTGACTCTAAACTTGGTTCACTTGGTTCTTCATAATCTTCTACCTTTCTCTCAAGCTCCTCTAGATGATCTAGCTATAACTTGCAAGTGCCTTTGTCTTTGACTTGCATGCCTTTTTTTATTAGTCAGGTTGTACTTCCAATGGTTTTCTAGGTTTACTTTGTTGTTGCTTGGCGTAAACTACTTGTGCTAAATTCTTAGTTTTGTCCTCATAGTAAAAAAACCTTTTGTAGTCTTCAAGATCCTTGTTTCTCTATTCTTCACTTCTTTTTTCAAACTCATCAACCCTCACATGTGCACTTTCTATCACTTTGTGAGTAGAAAAATTAAAGTATTTGTATTCCTTACATTTATTGAAGTAACCTTGGAATATACCTTCATCATTTTTTGTGTTAGGTTTTCCTTTCCTTACATCTTTTAAGATATAGAATTTTCTTCCGAATACTTTGAGATAAAAAAACATTATGATTGTACCCATACCATAATTCATAAGGTGTTTTATTTGTATGTTTCTTTAGTTGAACTCAGTTAAGTGTATGAACTGCTATGTTGATTGCTTCTCTCTAGTATTTTGGTTCAACATTCTTCTCAAACATTAGTTTTCTTGCACAATCCATGATGGATTTGTTTCTTCTTTCTTCTATTCTATTTTTCTTTAGAGTTCTAGGTTCTTATGTACTAGTCTTTTGATTCCTCTTTCATTGTAGAACTTATTGAATTCATTTGAGATAAATTCATCTCCTCTATTTGATCTCAGGAATCTTAGATTCATCCCCATTTCTTTCTCAACTCTAGCCAAATACCATTTGAACTTTTGAAAAGCATTAGATTTATCTTTCAAAAATATTATAGTCATCATTCTAGAATAATCATCAAAAAATAGAATGAAGTATATGTCTCCATGGTATCTTTTAATACCTATTGGCCAATAATGATCTACATGAACTAGTTCTAAATATTCTTTAGAATTTTAGGACTTATTTCTAAAACTTCTCTTACTCATCATTCCAATTTGACATTATTTCCACATGCCCATCTAAGGTCTCTTCATATAAGGTATGCCTCTTACTCTTTCATTCTTACTTATGGTAACTAAGTTATCAAAATTAACATCACACATCCTTTTATGTCATATCCAACATTTTTCCATTTGAGATAATAAATATTTACTTTTAGTGAGATCTATGTAAAACAAATTACCTTTAGTCTAATTATTAGTCCCAACTTGATTTCATTTTACACACAATAGTTTAGCTTTTCCATTCATGAATTATACCTTGTATCCTATGTTGTTTATTTTTGCTACATTTAGTAGGTTATGTCTTAATTTTGTTAGATTGTAGTGATTGATCAGGAAAGTTTTGGGCCCTATTTTATCAAGATTTTGGGCCAACATGTAATTATTAATTATAACCTTAAACTGGTTAAAATACTTGTATTAAAGGGCCTAGGGTTATAGCTTGTTTAATAAGGTGTAATGTGAAATTGGTTCTTGTGGTGGTATTGAGCTGTAAGGGATTACAGATTGTAATCACTGGATCATAAAAAATATTAGACTTTTTGTTTGCTAGATGTAGCCGAAGGATTGGGTGAACCGTGTTAAATCTTGGTGCCTTGTGTTCTTTTCTGTGTGATCTATTTTTTTCTATCATTGGTTATATTTGCATGTAATTTTTATTTCTATCTATGTTTTAATCCTAAAAAATTCTTCAATCTATTAGATATTTTTGCATTTAATTCCTTTACTTAATGCTATGATTTCTTTTCCTTTTACATTACATGGTTCATTGTTTCCAAATCTAGCACTTCCACCATCATAGCGTTCTAAATGTTCAAACTTAGTTTTGTCACCAGTCATGTGATGGGAACAACCACTATCTATGAATCATATATAATTTTTGCTAACATGAGACATGACTTCTATCTTTTCATTTTCCTCATTATCAGAGTCATCTTTAATAGCAATGTAAACTACATCTTTATTATCATTGCTATCAGAATCTTTTGCAATGTAACAAGATTTCATATCTTTGTCTTTTTGGTCCTTATAGCTTTGGAATTATTTCTTGGCTTTGAACCTATTATTTATTTTCTCATCTTTATCTTTATTTTTTGGACCTCTTGTAGTAATAGGACCAACCTCTACACATGAGAAACAAGTCAATAGAATCTTTCCTCTAAATTTTCCTTTTTGTTTTGATACTTTTTTATCTAGTAGGGCTTCAGTGACTTCCAAGTCTTCATCTAAATTTTCTTCTTCTTTTTTATCAACCTATTTTCCTTTTCAGTTACCTCCTCTTCTACCAAGGGTTAGTTTTGATTTGAATGTAGATTCAAGGTTGTTAGAAGTAGGAGCATAGTTATCAATGTTGTCCAACTTAAAAGCAATTAATCTTCCCATAAGTGCATCAAAGATAATATTACTTCTAGGATTGCATTTCGTCTCTTGAGCTTCTGAAACACTAATTGAATAAATGTGAAGAAGAGTTCTTAATACCATACTGACCACAATCCTACAGTTATTGTTCCTCTTACAAATCTAATTACACTCACACTTTCTTTGATTCTTTTAATATATTGGACAATATTCTCACATTATTTCATTTTCATTCAATCAAACTTGCATCTTAAACTTTTTTCCTTGGCCCTTTGCACATTTTTCTCACCTCCATAGACTCTCTATAGCTTTTCCAAAACTTCAAATGTAGTAAGATAAACTTTAACGTCATCAACTTTAGAATAGTTGATAGAAGAAGCTATATCAATCATCATTATATTGTGATCATTTGTCTCTTTTATATGTTCCGTAGTCATAGGTTTAGGTGGTAGCACATATTTTTTCTCCAAGTAGAATAGACCATCATCAATGATCCTTAAGAGATGTAGGCTCATCAATTCTTGCCATGCAAAAAAATTGCCTCTATTAAGCTTTGGAATTTCCCTTTTGTAAGACATCTTGATCTTTAGCTTAGGTCCTTGAAACCTTTCCTACAAGCAACAATTTTCTGATACCAATTGTTAGAAGTGTAAGAGTGTAACTAAGAGGGGAGGGGTGAATCTATTACAAATTCTTTTTTCATATTCCTAGATGTCAATTCAAAATTTTCACTAATCATGCAATACTATCCAACTTAGTCAACACTAGAGTATTAATGTCATTCAATTAACAAATCAATTTTATGATTATTAAATAGTTTTAACCTTCAATAGCTTAGTTGCAAAAGCATAAACCATAAAGAAAATAACATGAACATAGATGACAAAAAAAAAACATGGAAATCTAATTTGGGAAAAACACCATGCAATTAGCTACAATATTTTCAACTCTTTTAAAGTGAGCCTTGTTAGGAGCCAACCTTGTTAAAGGTAACAAAACATATTGTTAAGTATGACCTTGTTAGAGGATAGAGATCACCCAGTTACAAGTGACTTTATTAGAGATTTTCAAACACTTGAATATTGAAATGTTGCCTTGTTAGAGGATTTGTAATATGATTGTTATGACAACTTCATTAAGATTTTTCTTTACTTCTATAATATTTAGAAGGTAACAATAATTTGACCTAATTTATGAAGAAACTATCTTGACAAATTTAGCTTGATATTTTGGCTTGACCTCTGGATCCAATAGATCAAATCATCTTTGCATATTATCTTTCATACTTTTTTATTTCTTCACTCACATAGCCATCTTATTTCATATTTTACTTGTACATTTTATCCTCATAAATTGAACATTTTTATATAGCATAGGATAGCACAAGTCAGCTTGAATAATCTTTCAAATACTCAATAAACATCAAAATAGTTGGCTTCAATCAATTAATTATTAGACACTTGCATTTTTCTATTACTCAATGAATACTAGGATTGAACACTGAGTTAATCCTTTGATGCCCAACAACTTGGACAATACTTCAAGCATGATATCCTTCATTAACCAATTGGATAATACTAAAATGTATTCTTTACCTAATTTCTTAGTCAATATTGAAATATTCAAGGTTAATATTGCAAACTCTTCATTTCTCACTTAATACTAATATTTGAGTAACATCAATGAAAATATACAATTGAAGAATTTTTTTCAACACTACCTAAACAGGAAAGCTATAAATGATGGAGTAGTGTAATTGTTAGATGATACAAAATAGGATTAGGGGCTTTCTTGCAATTAGTAATACCATTTCATAGAAAACTAAAAATGCATAAAATATTTTGGCATATTAAATTATATTTAGGTTTGACTTAATTTTAATATCTTTTTTGGTTAGAATGGTTGAAAAACTATTTATCCATTACATCCTTATCTATACAACATATTTAAATGCATTATTTGAATCAATATAAGATGTGAAAATAAATTAATTTTATATAATGACATTTAGTAATAGATACTTTGAGTGAGAATTGCACATTAATCACTTGTGGTAGTAGAGCGAAGGTGATAGATTAATGGTACAATAACATAGTCTCAATGATAATATCTTAACCACATATGCGATATTTACAGTACAATCAAGAATTCATTAATGAAATCACTTGATCTTTATCATTTTACACTTTTAAGTTTGGTATCCCAAATGCTAATTTCATGCTTTGAATATAGTTTCTAATGATCAAATTGAATATATCTTCTATTTTTTTTGGTGCATTTCATGGATATGGACCTATGTCTATGTCAACTATAGGAATAAAAAAAATCATCCTGTGTTAGCTAGGAAATGGAAGCCTTCCCCTTTTCATCTAATTTATGAAATGGGTTGAAACAATAATATCTAGTGTGATTCAAGCACTTCCAATATGAATTCTCAAATTTTAGAAAAAAAAACAAAAAATTGAAAGAGTTGTATGCAAACCAAAATCCATCTTATTATACAAAAATGTAAGAATATATACAATGATTGAATATCAAAAGTCAACACAACAATGTATTCAAAATGTTTATTTGACAACATGTATTCAACATTTCATTTATACAGCTTGTAGGAGTACAGAGACATATGTGATGTGTATGGATGATACACCTCAAGTTAGGTCACACACAGTTGAGGATAGCTTTATGACAATGTCATGAGGACATAGGTAAGTGTGCAAATATACAAACAATATGACATAAGTTACATATAAAATACTAACTCAGGTATGTGACAGAACATAGAAGAGCATATCAAAAACATAAGTTGTACGACTTAAGAAATTATTTTGGTAACAAAATAATTACTAACTCATGATGAGTCGACTTTGTGGTTATTAATCCATAAGTTATTTTATATTATTTCAAGCATGTGAAGACATGAAGTCTGACTAAGCGTAGAATTATTAATGTGCCAAGTATAAGTAAAGATCGTACCTTGTGCAAATAATGTGTAAGTTGTATGATATGCAAACTATTTTATAGACAACTTGAAAGATATATGACCCTTATATGATGCAAAATCTGATATATGATCAGAGAAAGTATAAATTACAATAGTGAGAACATACTTATACTTTTGAAGAAAGTAATTGTATAATTGCATGTTAGGGTAGCAGGCTCTTATTGCATACATTGTATTTATTCTACCAACTCCTAATAGGGTTGAAGAACTCCCAATATGGTTGAGGCTTATAATAGGGCCTAGTCCTCTAACAAGGACTTGAGACATTATATGTACTTCATAGACTCCAAATAGGGTCAATATCCTTAAAGTAACATGATTCTTTTGTTTAGTGGATCATCTAGTGGGTATCATCCCCACCAGGCTTTTCGCTTGGCTAGGATTTTCCTAGTTAAAAAATAATGGTGTTATGAGTTCTCTTTATGCATGGTTATCTTTATTGTTCAACATTGTTGGTTTAATTTCATTGAAAGTTATAAATTAATTAACAATATTTAGTTGTGGGCAAAAGTTTGTAGAATACTAATTCACTCCCTCCCCCTCTCAGTATTATCCATTTCTAACAATTGGTATCAGAGCACAATTACTCTGAAGAGGCTTAACATCTTGAGTAAGATCCTTATGGATATGGAACAATTAAAGAGGAATGTTGAAGAAGCTCTTGAACAGATTGACCTTATTATAGAAGAAAGAGATATATAGAAAGATAGTTATAAAGATGCAAAAGTTTACATTGGCAAACTGAAAGATGAGATTGCTGATCTAAAATTTGGCAAGCAATGAAATGTGTAGACTAGTGACAATGATAGAGTAGGAAATCTCAAGAAAGAAAATGAGATCTTGGAAGATGAGTTGAAAAATGTGGAACTTCAGTTGAGTCTTAAGAAAGATGGTAGTAAGAGTGAACTTGATCTAAAATCTGAGAATATAGACCTTAGATCCTAGTTGAGTCAAGTCACATCTAAATTAGATTCTATTAAGATTGACCATGTAGAATTGGAAAATGTACAATACCATTGTGAAAGGAAAATTGACACAAACTAAGCAAAAGTTAGAGAAACTTTATTCCAATAGTGAGATAATTGATGAAAATATATTTCATCAGAAACCTTCTTATGATAAGAAAGGCCTCAATTATCTTATTAGAAAGAAATATTCCAAGAAAGTTAAAATTAGAAAAGAGCCAGATCTAGTTATTGAATCCCCTAAAGAGTCTAATCTAAGTAAGATTGAATCAAACATTACTACTTAAGTATCTAAAGAGATTGAGCTAGTTGATCTATCTATAAAACATGATGAGCCTAAGAAAAAAAAGAAAGTTTATAAACCTAAGAGAGATGAACCACCCAAGGAAGTTAGACATGACTTTAGATGTAAATGTTTTATATGCAACCAAACTAGCTGAATATGAAAAGAGATTGCACAGGTAAGTCTTTTAAGCCTATTACTAATTTCTATTGTTATAATTGTCATGGTTATGGAAATAAAGCAGTAGATTATAAGAAACATGTGTTTGATAGTAATAATTCAAATAGTAGAATGTTTAGGAACACTAACCTTGTAGATAATAAAAGAGGAAGATCACAAAGAAGATCTAATGATGGAGGAAGATCTGATGGATAAAAAGATACTTTGTATGTTATGAATGTAATAATTTTCAATAGATTGCAAGGAATTATAGAGTACCTGATAGTTAGAATGGAACCAATCAAAGGAGGAATGCACCTATATGACAGTTATGGAATAAGTTTGGAAACATAGAGAGATATTGCATAACAGATAGAAGAAATTTAAATAGGAATCTAAATAACATAAGAAAGAATAATGGAAATGATAGAAGGAATGATAACAACAATGATAATAGTCAAAAGGAAGCAAGTGGGGAACATATTGATGATTTCAAAGAAGCATTTGTAAATGATAAGGATCCAAAAAGTTCTTATACTATTTTGGAGGAACAATACTTTGATGCACCTAATGAGAGATTGAAGTTAGAAGTTGTTTGTGACTCATCTTATTTGAATCAAGTACTTTCAAAAGAGGTAGAGTATCAGTTAATCAAAAATGATGTTAGAGACAGAATTAGAAGTTGTGCAGTTAACAAAATGTAGAGGACATAGAGATAAAGCTATGGTCAAGTGCACAAGCCTAGATATGATTGTAGCAAGATGTAAGATAGAAATCAAGTTTACTAGTAATTAGTACTAGTTTTTGAATTAGTGGTAGATACACATTTATTGCAGAGTTCAATTTGAAGTGATTTAAAGATCATGAGAAAGGTAGTGATTACCATTTGATCATGTGAATGTCCAGAGTGACTTAAAGAGTGATTTGAAATTGAATTGAAGTATGAAAAGAAGTTCTTGAGGTGCAAAGTTGCAGAAGCCCTCAAACCTGAATTTTAAGGCATTTTATGTAGCTCAAGCTAAGTTTTTAGTGCATATAGTTAGAGATACAATGGCTAGTTAGACAGTATATGAAGTTAGTGAAAGGCCAAGGTATAATTATAAGAAACATCCATTCATTTCTCTTGGCAATGACACATTAGGTGCATTTTCACAAATCATGTAGAATGTGCTTCATGTAGAAGATGCTCAGAGTTATATCCATTATAAAATTGAAAGTATAGGAGATGAGGATATACATAAGGACTCAGTAGTCATGTGTAATAATGATCTAACATTGAAATCTGAGTATGTGCACCTAAATGAGTTAAACCTAGTAAATTATATGTTCTATACTGAGTTTAACAATCATGATTGAACCAGAATCATTCTAAGTAGGGTTCATGATGGAATGTTTTTATTTGGTGATGCACATGTCACAATTAACAATGACCTAATTCATAAGGTCACATGTCTAAGTAATGAGGGATACAACCCTGTAAATGCTAGAAATGTAAGGAAGATGGTTGAGACAAACCTATTTACTAGATTTGATGGAAGAAACATGAAGGTGGATATGATTGAGAAATAAGGAGTCAAGGTGTTGAGTAAGATTTTAGGGTACAAATTTAACCATGAGTCAAGGTTTAACTCAATACCAGTTGGATTCTTTCATATAGCCTATGTAATGGTAGTTGAGAGTAGAAAAGTGAACTTATGTGAGATAATCAGAGTACAATTATTTGATAACATTGCAAAAGAATGTAATCTCCATATTTGAGTCCTTATTAACACATTTGTTTTTCTATGCCACAAAGAAGTTACTAGGGATGAAAAATTGGGAAAGTAATGAGTGCACAATGAAGTTGGTGACTTATTTCTATAGGGTAAAACTAAAAAATGTTAGAGATAGTGGCATAGATAGAATGATGAAGACTTTTCAAACTGAGATGAAATAGAGATACAAAATACCTCCTTCCATGGTAGAGAAGTACAAAGATGATTTATGGTTTATGGTGGAAATTGATAATTTACATGCATGGAAGTAGTAGAACCCAGGGTGAAATTCATTGAGCTCATGGGATATGAGATGAATGTAAAACTCATAGAAGGGTATGTGAAGATCATACTCTAGCGACAGAAGGACATTGAGTGCCCTAGATGGGGTACTTATGAAGACAAAGTGAGAGAAATTTATTCTAAACTTCACAGTAAGGAAAGAAAGAAGAAAGTTGAGAAAGTGATAGATTCTATTCTTAAGAAATCTAGCATGAATCAAAAGGAGTTCAATGAGGTCAAAGGAATTTCACTAGAAATGAAGGTAGGTGGTAAATATGAGGTGATAGCAGAAATGCCTATTTTTATTACAACACCTTTTGAAGATACATAACTATTGCTAAACCAAGTGCAAGGAACCATATGTAGTAGTTGTACAAGTATAACTAGTAATAGTTTAGCTACCTAAATGGAAATTAGAGGCTATCAAACCTATTGAGAAGAGGGAGTTAGAAAGCTTCGTAAAAGTGGAACAAAAACCCACACCACCTAAAAACACAAGGGTCAAGAAAACTATCGGTGGACATGGAAAAAGATGAAAAACTCTAAAAGTTAGTGATTCTGAGGAATTAGAGGATGAAACTTGTTGGCTCCCAAATTAACAAATTTTGAATGACCTATTAATAGGAACAAATATATCTAGGGGCAACTAATTCCCATGTTCAATATAAAAATTCAGCCATTAGGGTAAACTATAAGGCTATACTCCTTGTTCAGGCTCTATAAGACCTAGACTATTGAACCTCATATTCTTTCATATAGTACCAATTTCAAAGTATACAACTAAATTTGGATAAAGCAGATTGGAACCTAAATTATTCTAGTACTCATACAAACAACATAGATATAAAATAACTAGTAACATGACCTATGAACTTGACAAGCTAAGTGATAGTAAATCCTTTCAGCTTTTCAACTTAAAAGGGAAAAGACTTTGATTAATGTATTGATTATCAGGAAAACCCAAATATGCAACAATAAGAACATGTTGATCCTATAACTAATCAATGTCTTATCTATTGGGCAATTCCATTGATCACAAACATACATCCATGATACAAATGACATATCCCTTACATCAAGATATCATATCTATCCTATCACTTCATGAATCATACATCAGTGTTCATAAAAACCTCATAATCATGATGTCCTTGTCATGTAACTAGCAACCCTATCAAGATAAATAAGAAATTACTTGGCTCTTTGTTCCAATAGCAAATCTAAAAAGACATACAACTTGAAGGGACTGCAAATGGACTTATGTTCTTTTCTCTAAAACCACCAAACATTGCAAATAACAAAGATAGGAGATGATAATCAAAATAAAACTAAGAAATTTCTTGTTCCTTGTATTCATTTCTTTGAAATAGTACAATTAATATGCATGTAAATAAATCATAAAACTATTGAATAGACCATAACTATCTATATTAACTTTATTACTGTAGTTCATACAAGAGAGAATGTTGAAGAATGGTGGAATTATAGGTCAGAGAAACTTTCCAAAATACTGGAAACAACCTTGTGGTGTCACAATAGTGGAAAAAATATCCACAAACAAAAACCAACCCTAGAGACTGAAAGAAAAGAGAAAGATATAGGAGAGGAAAGAAATTTTAGACTTGATGTGCAAGTGACACATGTCCACTTGAATATCCATCCCTTATTGTTACAAAGCATGTCCCTTCTCTCTACAACTAAAATTTGAATGGAATCTCATCATTGAACTTCAACAAACTCAACATATCTTCTCCAAGGGATGAGAAACTGTTACTCTGATAAAAATATTAGGTATGTGTATGAAATTCTAATAAATCCTTCACTAAACTGAATTAGAGGTGAAAAGACATCACCAACTACATCTCTTCTAACATTGGTGAACACCCAGTTCATCATTTCATAGAAAAAATCAATATTGAATTGCCTTATGAGAATGCAATTGAAAAATAGGTACCTCAAACAAAACCTTGAATATCTCACACATACTGCTTCATGTGCAAAAATAAATTGAAAATCTAGAAAGTTCATTTTGAGACCTTTCTGTTGATTTATGATAATCATATGTTGGCCTCTAGGACATGTCCAAAATATCTATTTGAAAAATAGGTCCCTGAATGCATGATAGGACTGCATTTTTACAAAAATCTAATCCTTCCCTATAGTCAAAACTTTATAATATAATCTTTTTTTACTTAAAATGACCCTTTATGTTGATTCAAAGAGAAAACAATAATAAATTATTTTTTTGAATAGAGAATTTTCCCTCTAAATTTGCATCTAGGTCAAACATATTTGATCTAGCTTGACACGTGTCACTACATGATTGGTCCATCCTCTACTCTCTCACCACTACCTAGGAACCTTATGGCACCCTCCAATTGGTCCACTAATTACCACTTGTAACTTGACACATCACCAAGTGGAAACCTCTAATTTGATCTCCATCCATAGTCACCTTGCCACATCATCACCTTGTCGGGCACCCTTCCATGTCATCACCCCATGGCATCACCTAATTTTCCAAACTTGCACCCTATAATCACCACCCAGGCACCATGTGTTAGCATGTCACTTTCTTGCTTTGGTTAACTTCCTTTCATATTCAAATTAAGGGAAAGTGATGATTGTCAATCTTGCCATGTGTTACGATTTTGTGCATTGCTCTTGCACATTGCCACATCACCACCAATGACATGTGGTACCTTGTCACTTTCCCTCTTTGGTTAACAATCGTGCATCTACAAACTATTATAAAGCAATGAATGTTGATTCTATTACATGTCACAATCTTGTGAAGTCAATCTTAGAAATTAGTACATCACACTTCCTTGATTCCCATGACACTTGTCACTAGCTTATTAGTCCACCTGGCTGCCATGTCTCTATTTTTGGTTCATTCAGCTGGCTACCATGTCACCTTCCTTGATCTATGTGTTGTTAAAATTTTCTCCTTGTCCAATAGAACTAGTCCCATGTGAGATTTTGTGGCTTCAAAAAGCCAAGTGTCTTTAAGACACTATATAATTGTATGGTTAGATCTTTAAACACTTGAAATAACTCCCACCACTTGAATATGTCATTTAATTTCTTGAAAATAAATTAGAAACCTACCTTATAGACTATCTATGCAAATGCTCTCATCTGGCTCCCCTTAATGGCAAGGATAAAATCTCAAACTAGATTCAAAATTCAATCTAACACCCTCCATTTTTGTGTGCCAAATCAAAACACAATAAGCCTTCTTTTCACAAACTTGATCAGGCCTTTCATTCAAACATTTAAGGAGAAGGAAAACTTTAGATTTGGTGGTCAATTTTCCTCTGCATGCATCATAAAATGAAAGAAGCCATCCAAAGAGTGGTCTCATAAAGGAGATGAACATACTATTGAGCAGCTACTGGTAAAATTAGAAGAGTTATAAGTTTCCATCCATTTTCCTTTACAAATAATGATCCAACCAGAGGTTCTCTAACCAATATCACCAAGGAACTTATAGCTATAGGAATTCTAGGAGTTGGATGTGAGGGTCTTTTTAATTGATTACATAGTGAATCAACCAAACTGCTAAGAACATCATCAATAGCTATAAATTTTTGTTTTGAACTTGAAGCTTCCCAATTTTAAATTATAGTATCATTCATTGATTTCTTCTTAGAGCTTAGTATCAAAGTGATTATTTTGCAATTTTTCTCTTGGATGAACCATTTTTCTTTGGAAAATAACCCTAAAAAAGGATGGCAAACATCTTTATTTGATAGTGAACTAACATGGAAGATTTTTTCATACACTAGGTTTGTTGTAAGAATTTCATAATAAGAATGAGTAAATATTAGAGATTTTCTTCTTTACTAACGTCACACAAAATGGATACAAATACTTGAATACAAGAAGGACCATCATTATTGATTAAAGCTTCTTGAACATTTTTAGGTTTGTGGTCATAGTGCATCAACAACTATAGACATGTCCTAGTGATCAACTTTGTAGTCAAGTAAGTTTCCCATGGTATATCCCTCTTGAGAACATGCTCTGTCGTAAGTTTTGCTTGCTCCATATCTCAGATCAAATCAAACCATCCATTTTTCAAATTGAAATGATGATGTCCAATATTTATGGCTTTGTCAAGGTAAGATTATCCTCATGTCCCAATCATACCACTAAAACATACATCATCATTGGGTTGTGATGTTTTATTAAACCAAATTCATTTTAATCCCTCTTTTATCATCTTCAAAATTATATGACACCTTATCAATCTATAGTTGGGCCCCAAAGTGGGTTTGGCTAAAATAATTTCAAACTGAAACATTTGACCCTTAAAAATGATTCATTAATTGCCTAGTGCTGATTAAATTCAAATTTGACCATTGTTTAAAAACATAAAACTGTCTTTAACACGTTAAGCAAGTTGTGACTTTTTGCTCAGAAGCCTTTGAGATTGGCTTTACAAACTAACTAAAAAAGACACCCACACCCTAAGATCTGGCATATCTATTCTCTATTCCACATTCTTGTACCATGTCAAATTTTTTGACATGATGACATCTACAAAAAATGATATTGACCATCAAATTTATCTTCTTTGAACTGCCTACAAATAAACATGTTAGAAAACAATAAAATACTTTGGGTTTTGACTTTGAAAATAGGTCAAATGGATACTTGGGGGCACAAAAATGGGGCATTAGTTCACTATCATGAGGAGAATATAATTTTGTGATTTGGGGTCATGAAGAATACCTAGAAAAATTTGGCAAGCATGTGAACTAGGTTACTTAGAATTACAAAACTAGGAACATTGATAGAACATTGATTTTCACAAATGGAATGGGCCTGGGAAAGTGTGTAGGAAAATTTGTTAAGAATTGAAAAATGGCATACTTAAATAATTTTTATAATAGAACATGGTGGTAACAACCATTTGGAAACATCTATCATGAATTTAGTATTATGACATCCCAAATAGGGGTTTTGATCAATCTACACTTTCAGACACTAGTAAAACTTTATAAATTACCTTTGGAATCATGTTTGCAAACTAGTCAAATGGATTGATCGTAGGCTCAAATTTGGAACATGGAAAGTGTCTTACCCCTATAATACAATGAAAATAGAATTTTCTCATTAAGGTCAACTTGGTAAAAATTATGACTTGTCAAAAAGGACTTCTCAAAATTTTGAGAAATATGCATCAGCTTGACAACTATAAACAACCAACTTTGGGTGATTCAAAACCTAGTCAAAACATATTGAAATGACTTGAAAATTGAAAAATATGTTCTCTAATATTCATACTAAACTCTCCCAAAGTGGTGAGAATGAAATTTTACCAGGTACAAGATATTCAAATGCAAACTAGGCTTCTTGTCACTATTTGACACTTCAGCCAAAATGTAGATCTCAAAAATGCTCAAAATGATGCTCGATGAAATTGTTCTAAATGAAAATTTTGTTAGAAATAAGAATTAATAACTGAGGTGGGGGGTTTGAATCAGTGATTTACAAATCTTAGTCCCCAACTGGATATTATTACTTACTTTAAACCATATATAACAAAGTAATAAAGTAATGTTGAACAATAATAGTAACCATACAAAAATAAAACTCATAACACCATATTTTGTTAAAAAGGAAAACCTTGGAAAAAGGAAACCCCTGGTGGGGATGATACCCACTAGATAATATACTAATATATAAGTTCTTTGTTAGAGGATGGACACTATTCAGAGTCAATGAGAAAATTTAGTATAGGGAGTCCTTATTTGTAGACTTTGAATCACTGTTAGGAGATTCCAACCCTATTAGGAGTTGTGCCAAAGAATACTGAACAACATTCTCACCTTCTTCCATTTTCATATCATCAAACTTTCCTCTGAGACTTTCTCTTTTTTCTCTTTGGACATTCTGATCTCCTCCATAAATGTTAGACAGGGCTTTCCACATCTTGAATGCAGTGTCACATCCTTTGATATCATCAAATTTAGCAAAGTTGAGTGCAGAAGCAATCTCTAGCATTGTTTGATTGTGTTCATGTTTGTTTTTTAAATCTTCTGTAGTAAGAGCACCAGTTGAATCAACATGTTCAGTATCAATTGAATTTCGGGCATAATCTCCTATGGATCCAAGATGTAGCTTCATCAAGCTTTTCCAAGCAACAAAGTTGTCTTTGTTGAGCTTGGGAGCTTCTCTCTTAAGCATTTTGATCTTTTCTGGTTCTGGTCCTTTTAAACTAAATCAGCAGTCGAGGCTCTGATACCAATTGTTATAATTCTTTAGAATAACTGAGAGAGGGGTGGGGGCGGTGAATTAGTTATTCAAGGTCCAAATGCCATAATAATTTTTTTTCTCTTTTCTCTAAAAATCCTTAATGGTGCATAATTGAACTTATCATGCATGCAATTTAAATATTGAAACAACTAAGAAAAGTAAACATGCATCACACCATAACACTAAGAATTTGATAACGTAGAAACCCTCCAGGAATAAGAAGGTAAAAATGGGGTGGGGATGATACCCACAAAATAACTACGCAATTGATTTTAACCACTTCTAATGGTCTACCTTGTGAAAAGCCTACCCTATTAAAGGCTACAACACATTGTTAAATGTGACCTTGTTAAAGGATTTCGCCAAACTATTAGGAATGGGCCTGGTTAAAGGACTTTGGAACATTCACTTGGAATGTCACCCTATTAAAGGATTTAGAACATGGCTATTAAACCAACCTAAGTCCATAGGATTTATCTTAACTATTACAATTGCTAGAAATTAACAACAATGGCTTTGATTTGATACAACTTACAACATAACTTGCAGATTACAGATCACACTTTAGTTCAATCCTTTGCTTGGCTTTTAATCACTTCAATTCTGTTAGCTTGTCTTCCTCTCAAGCTTTGTTTCCTTGAATCTTCTTTACTCATCATACCAATGCAATCATATCTATGGTCATCTAGCAAAACAGAGTATTCTTTGCTCTCTTTCTCCTTAGCACTTTTCTTTAGTAGCTTATGCTTTCATACTTTCTCAGTACCACACTATTGCTTCATGACCTTATGAATTCTTAAATAGAAATCTGAAATATCTTTCCTGCTCAATTCTTCCTCTCCAATTTTAGGGTTTCAATGGATTAGGTAGAATAGAATGTATCTACCCCATATTTATTTTTCATCTAGAAATCTTGTCTAGCATCCAGTTGTATCCGCTAAAAACCTTTTTACATGGTGTTCTATGCCACCAGCACATCACTATTATCTTCTATCTAGTTTACAAACTTCTAGGTAACAACCTTGTCGGCTCAGATATTGTGAATCTTCGATTTCAAAATAGTGCAGCAACTCGACATTATTGGTTTACTGATAGTTGACTTGTTCTGTGTTACTCGACACTTTTATCCTGCTCGACATCTATATCTTTACTCGGCACCTATTTCTTGCTCAGCACCTTATATTTACTTGACATAATCTAAAAGTTTTGTTGGCACTTAAAAATCCACCCTTAGTTTGAGTACCATTCTAAAAATTGAGTCTAATTAAGCCCCTATAAGTGGTTTTGATGCATGTATACTTGACCATCGTTTTGAGGCCTATGAAATGTTTCATGTTTCTAACACTTTGCATTTATTATGTCCATGTGTCTCATAATGATAAATTTTTGGACAACTGGCTAATGAGGATATGTAATTATTTTCATTTATGGAAACACATGATGTAAATGCTTACACGAAACCTCAAAAATATAGATACTTATCTTTTGGCATCAAAAAATAGTCTAAGTATGAATTTGGTATACAATAATCTATTGTTTTTATCTAACTTGTTACTGACATCATGTTATGATTAACAGAGTTAGATGGAGATAGTATACATGTTGATGATTATGTGTATAACCTCAAAAATTAGTACAGACTATACAAAAAAGAGATATTTGTGTTTTACTAATGAAACAAGATAGTAGAATTAAATCAAAGAAATTATTTTATTTAGAAAATAATCACTTGTCCATTTAGTGTTGACATCCTAGATGCTTACTCTAAGATGGAAAAGTGTATTATGGTTTTAGTTGACCTAGTAACAATTTGTGTAAAGGAATTATGTAAAGGACATCTTGCAATAAGAAGTGCAATTATGATGTAAGTTGTGTGAGTATTGTGATATGCAAGCTTACTATGAAAATGATATATGCAAAGTTTGTGAAGCTATTTTGTGATTTAAGATCAAATTGAGAAAGAATCTATATTCTAGAAGTCTGATTACTTGTTTGGGCAGTGAGCTCTTCTTGTAATTAGAAGTGCATGTTTGGGAAGTGGGCTCATCTTGCATCTATTGTGCTACAACTCCTAATAGAATAAAGGAAGTAGTAAGTGCAATAAGAAGCTTGAATGGCCAATTAGATGATGATATTGTTAATAGTAAGTTTTTAAGAACCTTGCTCCCTATCTATGCTATTAGAGTATCAACTATACAAGAGCTAAGATGTGTGCCAAGAAACAATCTAAGTTTTGAAGGCATAGTAGGTAGTCTCACTACATTTGAGTTATCTAACTTTGACAACTACACACCTAAGAATGTTGAATCTACTTTCAAAGCCAAGCTATCACTAAAAGATGTTGATAAGGTGAAATCAAAGAAAGAAAGAAGAAAGATGAAATATGTATCCAGTGATAGTAGCACTGATGAGGAAGATGTGGAACAATTGGAAGCACTACTAGCTAGAAGATTTCACAAAGGCAAAGGAAGATTCAAAGGTAAGATGCCTATCATTTTTTTTAATTGCAATGAAGTAGGACATATTGCTGCAAGGTGTACATAGAAAAAGGAATACAAGGAAGGCAACAAGCACAAAAATAGAAGAGAAGATGATAAGAGAGATTACAAAGACAAAGGAAAGAAGTTCTATATTGCTGAAGAGGATTCTGATGATAATGATGATGAAGTTGTTTATGTGGCCATGAAGGACCAATCTGATGAAGAAGAGCCAACAACACTGGTAACATGCATGAACAATAATGATAAATGGATCATAGACAGCAGATGCTCACATCACATTATAGGAGACAAAAGTAAGTTTGTTAACTTTACTCAGTATGATGGAAATTGTGTTAGATTTGGTAATGATGCTCCATGTCAAGTCAAAGGAAAAGGTTCCATTAAGCTTACAGAAATTTTTTTATGTGATAATGCATACTATGTTGAAGGACTAAACTACAATTTTCTAAGTGTCTCACAGCTAGGTAATGTAGGTTGCAAAGTAGAATTTGGAAATAAAATTGCAAAGATCTATGATACTAATGGTAGACTAATAGGAAAAGGAGATCAAACAAGAAGTAATCGATTTTATCTTGATCTAGAAAATACCTCTTGTCTTGTTGCAAAATTTGATGATGTATGGTTATGGCATAGAAGGCTATGTCATGTCAACTTTGATAATCTGGTCAATATCAGTAAAATGAAGAAAGTCAGAGGTTTACCTAAACTAAAGAAGCTTGACAATATCATGTGCAAATAATGTCAGCTAGGAAAGATGACCAAGTCAAGTTTCAAAAGTAAAAACTATACATCTAAAGAAGTACTTGAGTTATTCCATACTGACTTATGTGGTCCAATGGAAGTACAAAGCTACAAAGGAGACAAATATATAATATTGTTTGTTGATGATTATTCTAGGATGATGACTGTTATGTTTTTAAAGAAAAAATTTGATGGTTTTCAAATGTTTAAGTGATATGTGGCTAGAGTTGAAAAGGAAACAAGAAAAAGTTTGAAATGCCTAAGATTAGAAAAAGGTGGTGAATTTACATCAAATAAATTCAAGATATTCTACAATGACAAAGGAATCAAGATACAAACATCAGCCCCAAGAACTCCCCCACAAAATGGAATTGCTGAAAGAAGAAATAGATCTATGATTGACTATGCCTGATCATTAATGATGGAAAAGACTGTTGCTCTAAAATATTAGAGAGAAGTTGTAAGTGTGGTTGTTCATATATTGAACTAAGTACGAGTCAAGAAAGGTACAAATGCAACACCTTTTGAATTATGGTATGGTCACTCACCCAATGTAAAGCATTTCAAAGTATTTGGCTGCAAATGTTTTATCCTTAAAGATGCTAGAAATGGAAAATTTGATGCAAAAAGTGAAGAAGGAATATTCCTTGGTTACTCCGCTAGAAGTAAAGTGTACAAGTGTTTAAATACTAACACTGAAAAAATTGTGGAAAGTGAAAATGTAAACTTTGACGAGCATGCAGATGTCCAAGTTGAAAAACTAAAGAAAATGGATGACTACAAAACCTTCATGTATTCTTATGAAGGAATGCCCATTGACAAAGATACCATCAATCAAACTACGATTCAACAAAAAGTTTTAGTTTTAGCTGACTCACAACCAGTGAATGCCGAGTTGCATTCAGAAGCTGAGTTGCAGAATGAAGAAAATGTTCATTCTAACTCTAAAGTTAGTACACATGATAGAAATGTAGAGCTACTTGACAATGAAGTGCATAGTGATCCTGAATCTAAAAGATCAAATATGGAAACAAGGATAGAACCGAGATTGTCCAAATATGTGAAGAGGCATCACCCTGCTGAACAAATAATTGGTGACAAAGATGCAAGACCAATGACAAGGAATAGACTAACAAATGAATCATGTCTACTAAGAAAAAATGAACCTAAGACAATGTATGATGCATTACAAGATGGTGACTGGTATAAAGCTATGGAAGAAGAAATTGATCAAATTAAGAAGAACAAAACTTGGAGTTTAGTTCCCAGACCAATTGACAAAAATGTGATTGGTACCAAATGGGTATTCAGAAACAAGCTAGATGAGAATGGAGAAATTACCAAAAACAAAGCCAGACTAGTATGTAAAGGTTATGCTCAAGAAGAAGGATTAGACTACGGGGAAACATTTGCTCCTATTGCAAGAATGGAAGGAGTAAGAACTTTTCTTGCATATGCTCCATATAAATATTTTAAATTCTATCAGATGGATGCACAATCTGCTTTTCTAAATGGTATATTGGAAGAGGAAGTCTACATTGAACAACGAGATGGTTTTGTTGATGAAAAAAACAAAGATATGGTTTGTAAACTACATAAAGAACTCTATGGTCTGAAACAAGTACCTAGAGCATGGTATGAGAGACTTCACAAGTATCTAGTGCAAATTGGATTTGAAAGAACTGATGAGAACAATAACATGTACATCAAATCAGAAGAAGGTAAGGACATTATTGTATCTAAAATCTTTGTAGATGACATACTGTTTGGAGGAAAGCAAGTGCTTTGCAAAATTTTTGTTGATAAAATGAAACATGAATTTGAAATGTTTATGTTTGGAGAAATCAAATTCTTTGTTGGTTTACAAGTACATCGGCTAAAACATGGTATATTTATGACACAAAGAGATACTTAAAACATTTGGATTAGAAGATTCCAAACCTGTAAGCACACCAATGGCAACAGGACATAAGCTATCCAAAAATGATGTATCAGCTGAAGTTAATCAACAAATATATAGATTCATGATTGGAAAACTACAATATGTTGTACATAGCAGATCGGACATAGCACTAGCAGTTGGAACAGTGGCTAGATTCTCTGCTAATCCCGAAGAGAACCATCTCAAAGTAGTAAAAATAATAATGAGATATCTTAAAGGAACTGATGACTTTGGTCTATATTATAAAAAGAATGAAAAGTTTGAGCTCAATGCATACACAGATGCAGATTGGGCAGGTAACATTGATGACAAAAAAAGAACAAGTGGAGGAGCACTTTTTTTTAGGAAAAAATTAGTTACTTGGACTAGCAAGAAGCAAACATGCATGTCTCAGTCCACTGCAGAATCAGAATATGTGGCAGCAGCAGTCAATTGCACAAACATTGTGTGGCTCACACATTTATTGAAAGGAATGAAAGAAGAGGTAACCAAACCTATGATATTGTATTGTGATAACACAAGTGCTATAAACATATCCAAGAATCTAGTAATGCATGCAAAAACCAAGCATATTGCAATCAAGTATCACTATGTCAGAGAACTGGTAGAAGACAAATAAGAGAAGATGGAGTATATTAACACAAAGGAACAAATTGCAGATATCTTCGCCAAACCATTGCCCAATGATGCTTATGAATATCTAAGAGGTAAATTGGGGGTAATGCCCCTAACTCAAGCAGTTTAAAGCAACAAAGACATTTCCCTGCATCAACAAGAGTAGATCATTGAAATATCAGAAGAGTGATGCAGAGGATGACAACAGAAACAAGAAACTCCAAATCAGTCACAAGCATGGTGACAGAGGGAGAAAATATGAGATGCAAAGCCTATATTTCACATGTTCAAGATGCTACATTTTTGGAATTTATGTCAAAGAGGGAGATATGAAGAAACTGATCAAAATAAAAAAAATGAGAGAGAGATACTCATGAAGGAGATATATATGAAAGAGGGAGACTTATGAGAAACAAAAAGTGGCAGAAAAACGTATGTAATTTTGATGGTAACTAAGTTGATCAAATGATCAGTTTGGTTTGCCATCAATGCCAAAGAGGAATATTGTTGCAAATGATTGAATAAGAATGATGGAACTAGCAAAGAATGTTTTCAATCATTGTTTTGTCATTGATGTCAAACTTTCTACGTGTAGGAATGACAATTGTTTTAGTGATCCAAATACTATCAATTGGTTGATTGACAAGGAGGTGACAATCAATAAGATGTAACTAGAGTACCTAGAGAAAGGTTGAAGTTATGATGTTGTAATGAAGTACAAGGATCAGCTAAGCCATTGATGAAATAGTGTATTGTTGACACATTCTAAGACAAATATAATAGACACATTAAAACATATCAAAGATGTAAGGGTTTAGCTATGTTATTTGTGAAAGCCTAACTAAGTTCATAAGAGAATGTCGAGCAAGCTAGTTAGTGCCGAACAGATTCTTAGTTGAAGTTGAGCAAGCACACTTTTAGAGTCTGCTGAGTAGATATCAAGTGCCGAGCAAGAAATAGGTGTCGAGTAAAGATATAGATGCCAATCAGGATACAAGTGCTAAGTAATATAGAAAAAGTTGAGTATCAGTAAAATAATAAGGGTTTAGCTATGTTATTTTTTGACAGCCTAACTAAGTTCATAAGAGAATGCCAAGCAAGCTAGTTAGTGCCGAATAGATTCTTAGTTGAAGCCAAGCAAGTTCACTTTTAGAGCGTGCCATGTAAATATCAAGTGCCGAGCAAGAAATAGGTGCCGAGTAAAGATATAGATGCTAAGTAGGATACAAATTCTGAGTAACACAGAACAAGTTGAGTATCCATAAACCAATAATGCCGAGTTGCTGCATTCTTTTGAAATCAATGATTCGCCAGATCTGAGCTGACAAGGTTGTTACCTAGAAGTTTGTAAACTAGATAGAAGATAAGAGTGATGAGCTGGTGGTATAGAACACCATGTAAAAAGGTTTTTAGCGTATACAACTGGATGCTAGACAAGGTTTCGATATGAAGAAGAAATATGGGGTAGATACATTGTATCCTACGTAATCCATTGAAACCCTAAAATTGGAGAGGGAGAATTGAGTGGGAAAGATGTTTCAAATTTCTATTTAAGAATTCATAAGGTCATGAAGCAGTAGTGTGGTGGTGAGAAAGTATGAAAGCATGAGCTATTGAAGAAAAGTGATAAGAAGTAAGAGAGCAAAGAATACTCTATTTCATTGGATGACCACAGATATGATTACATTGGTATGATGAGTAAAGAAGACTCAAGGAAACAAAGCTTGAGAGGAAGACAAGCTAACAGAACTGAAGTGATTAAAAGCCAGGCAAAGGATTAAACTGAAGTGTGATCTGTAATCTGCAAGTTATGTTGTAAGTCAAGTATCAGATCAAAGCCATTGTTGTTACTTTCTAGCAATTGTAACAGTTAAGATAAATCCTATGGACTTAGGTTGGTTTAATAGTCATGTTGTAGATCCTTTAATAGGATGACATTCCAAGTGAATGTTCCAAAGTCCTTTAACTAGGCCCATTCCTAACAGTTTGGTGAAATCCTCTAACAAGGTCACATTTAACAATGTGTTGTAGCCTGTAACAGGGCAGGCTTTTCATAGTGCAGACCATTGAAAGTGGTTAAAATCAATTGTGCAGTTATTTTGTGGGTATCATCCCCACCCTAATTTTACCTTCTTATTCCTGGAGGGTTTCTAGGTTATCAAATTCTTAGTGTTATAGTGTGATGCATGTTTACTTTTCTTAGTTGTTTCAATATTTAAATTGCATGCATGATAAGTTCAGTTATGCACCATTAAGGATTTGTAGAGAAAAGAGAAAAAGTTTTATTATGGCATTTGGACCTTGAATAGCTAATTCACCCACTCCACACCCCCCCCACCCCCCCCCCCCCCCCCCCCCCCCCCCCACCCCCGCCTCTCAATTATTCTAAAGAATTATAACAATTGGTATCAGAGCCTCGGCTACTGATTTAGTTGGAAGACTAGAAGGAGAGAGAAAGAAGGTTGAGGAAGAGAAGAAGAATGTAGAACTGAAGGCAGTTACACTCATTCCAAGAGTAACTCCATTAGTAGAAACAAAAATAGTAGCAATACCATTTGATGATGATGATGATCAAAAGGGATTGATGAGTTCTTTGAGTAAATTTTTCCAAAAGGACAAGTCAGTTAAGTCTTTGGAGAATACATTATTAGAAGTCTCTGATAGGATGCAAAAGATAGTTACTACAACTGTAGCTAATCAACACTTTCTATAGAGGGCTAAAGAATTGGTGAAATTCCTTGATAAATAATTCACAACCTTTTCTAAAGTATCTTCAATACAAGCACAAGTGTAGCATGATGAAATACTTTTTGACACAATGTGCATGAATATGAGAAATGATTTGAAGACACTTGATGTATGTGTGAATGAGTTGAAGAAATATATTGATGAGGGAATACAGTTGTATGGACAATGTGAACTATCATACAAGTAACTAATAGATTTTGGGAATCAAATAAAGGATCATATGAGTGAACTTTATAAACTCACTACAAATTTATAGCTCCTTGAGGCCATCATTGAATATTGTGGAACAAAAGTGGAGAAGATCCATAATACAATTAGAGGTTCAAAGTTTGATAAGAAAAATGTAGTAAAAAGGTTCTCTACTCTTAGAGAAATCTTGTCACCTAAGATCAACATTTTGCAGAGGCAACTAGAGAAATTTCTTGTAGCAAAGACTTCCTCTGATAAGTTTGCCTATACTGATTTGAGTGCACTCAAAGTGGCATCCTATACACTATGCACACTGATCAATATTTCTGATATAGTTAAGGAGAACTGGAAGAAGGAAATGGAAAGAGTAAAACTTTTATATGTAGATTACTTTTCCAAATTATCAAATTGATTAGCAGCAAGCTACCTAGTTTTTGTATACATTTTTTGACACCTTTTCCATTGATGTCAAAGGGCGAGTAATATATATGTAAGGAAATTTGTATGTACTAAGGAGGAGTATATGTATATGTAACGGGAAATACACTTATGTATCAATGTAAGGAGTAATAAGGAATTTAATAATCCATCTGAATATGAATAAAATGGTTATGTTTTGAGGGAAATTTTGTGTAGTTTTATTTGTTCTTGTTTTGTATGATATCATTTTTGGACTTAGCAAATTTTCCCAAATGTTGCCATCAATGCCAATGGGGGAGATTTTTGGAAATATTGTTAATTAGATGTCAAGTAAGTTATTTTTTATGGTAACATGTATTCAAAATTTTAGTTATGCATTTAGAGTTAGAAAATTGTATAAGTGTTAGACAATTTATAGAAGTACAAAGACAGATGTGATGTGTACGAATGACACACTTCGAGTTACCCCACACACAATTGAGGATAGATTTATGAAAATTCCATGATGATGTAGGTAAGTACATAGATGAGTATGGATAGTACGGTGCAAGTTATAGATAAAATACAAGTTCAAGTATTTGATAGAACAAAGTAGACTATAATAGAAATATGATTTGTATGACTTAAGGAATTATTTTGGTAACAAAATAATTACTAAGTTATGGTGACCTAACTTTGTGGATATTAATCCATAAGTTATGTTATATTATGTCAAGCATGTAAAGAAATGAAGGTTGATTGAGCAGATAATTATTAATGTGTGAGGTATAAGTAAAGATATTATGTTGCATAGATAATGTGTAAGTTGTACAACATGCAAAGTATTGTACGAGCATGTTGAAAGATATATGAGCCTTATATGATGTGAGATCTGATGTATGATCAAAGAAAGTGTGAATTATAGTAGTGATAAAGTATTGCTTGTATACTTATACTCATGAAGAACTTAATTATATAATTGCATTTTAGGGTAGTGCTCTCTTCTTGCATACATTGTATTTGTTTTACCAACTCCTAATAGGGTTGACGCTTTTAATAGGGCCTAGTCCTCTAACAATTACTCGAGACACTATATGTACTTCATAGACTCCTAACAGGATCAATATCCTTAACAAGATTCTTTTGTTTAGTGGATCATCTAGTGGGTATCATCCCCACCATGGTTTTCCATTGGCTAGGGTTTCCCTAGTTAACAAATAATGGTGTTATGAGTTCTCTTTGTGAAGGTTATATATATTGTTCAACATTGTTGATTTACTTTCATATGCAAGTTGTAAAGTAATTAACAATATTCAATTGTGAGAAAATATTTGTATAATATTGATTCACACACCCCCACCCCACCCACTCTTAGCATTATTTATTTCTAACATATTTACCTCAACTTGCATATTTACATATTTAGCATATCACATGTGTGACATCAAGGCTTGGGCATTTGTTGACAGGGTATGTGCAAGATCATGGTGTACCAAACTATGGCCTTAAGTGGTAGTGAAAAATCAGCAAATCAGGTTTATGTCAACTTGACACATAATTTTGAAATGGTTATGGACTTTATATCAAAAAGTTGCAAGAAAATAATTTGTAGAAAATTGAATTTAGTTTCTAAACTACTAGGCCTTATCAGGAGAAAAAAATAATTAATTGGTCAAAAGTTTGAATTTTAATGCAGTACTAAGAAAATTTCAGGGCGAAAATAAAAAGTAGGTGTATGTCTGACCACCTTAATCAAAATCAAATCATAATATTTTTTTAATATAATTATAGATATGAAAACTAGACTCATGCTCGGATGTGACGCATATTTTTTGATATTTTTATTCCAAATAAATAATTAAATATGAATTTTCTACCAAAACTTTTTTGGATTAAAAAAAGTCCCGTGTCTGACCACCCTAACTAATAGAAAATTTGATCAAATTTTTCTTTTTTTGTTATTTTCTTATACTAGGTGAAGTATAGAATGTGACACAACTTTTAGATTTAAAAAATGTTATACCGTTTGAAAGTTATAGCTATTTTTCATTCAGTATGTCAATCAACACTTTACAATAATCTTCATTGATAATTAACTAATAAATACTTATCGAACTCAGAATTTGACAGAAATTATATTGATGGAATCTAGAGAGCGATATTAAAAACCCATTTTGTTTCATTCAATTTTGATCAAAATAACATTGTCAGACGGCTACCCGAAGTCTGAGTATCACTAAAACTCTCTATAAACACATCTTTGGGGTTGACCGGGTAGGCTTGGTAAATACCAAGCCTGATCGGATATCCGATATGGCTCGGTAGTCAAATTCCAAAAATCTTCAAATTTTGGAGGGAAATTCGATTTAAACGTTCTAGTTTTTTATTTTTAAATTATTTCACTTATATTAATATGTAAAGGCATATTTTAATATATTATATATAATAACGTAATGTAAACATACAAGATATAATCTAGTAATATAGAATAATATCTTATGTTAATCTTATTACAATCTATAAATATAATATATATTATTATTATTTTTACTAAATATAATAACGTAATTTATATATATATATAATACGTATTATATATTATTATATTAATATGTATGTTATTAATATATACAATAACGTAATATTTTCATTAAATGTAATATGTATTATATATTATTATATTAATATGTATGTTATTAATATATTTATATAATAACGTAATATTTTCATTAAATATAATAATGTAATATGTATATGTATATATATATATATATTATTATATTGATATGTACATTATTAATCTATATGTATATTATTAATATATAAGAGTCAAAGGGGGTCGTAGGGTGACCTATAACCCTCTTTGACCCATTAAATGACGATATATGTCTCTAGGGGTCCTAGGACCCCTAGGGACATATGTCATCCTTTAATGGGTCAAAGGGGGTCCCTTTGACCCATTAAATGATGACATATGTCCGCAGGACCCCCAGGGACATAGCCGAATCATTCATATCGGTCAAAGGGGGTCATAGGGTGACCTATGACCCCCTTTGACCCATTAAATGACGACATATGTCTCTAGGGGTCCTATGACCCCTAAGGACATATTCGAATGGGTATTATGGGTCAAAGGGTGTAATAGGTCACCCTATGACCCACTTTGACCCATATGAATGATGACATATGTCCCTAGGGGTGCTAGGACCCCTAGGGACATAGTCAAATCATTCATATGGGTCAAAGGGGGTCATAGGGTGACCTATGACCCCCTTTGACCCATTAAACGATGACATATGTCCCTAGGTGTCCTAGGACCTCTAGGGACATATTTGAATGGGCAATATCGGTGAAAGGGGGTCATAGGTCACCCTATGACCCTCTTTGACCCATTAAACGATGACATATGTCCCTAGGGGTCCTAGGACCCCTAGGGACATATTCCAATCGTTCATATGGGTCAAAGGGGGTCATAGGGTGACCTATGACCTTCTTTGACCAATTAAATGACGATATATGTCTCTAGGGTTCCTAGGACCCCTAGAGACATATTCGAATGGGTAATATGGGTCAAACGGGGTCATAGGGTCTGACTCATTAAACGATGACATATTTTTCTAGGGGTCCTTGGACCCCTAGGGACATATTCGAATTGTTCATATGGGTCAAAGAGGGTCATAGGTCACCCTATGACCCCCTTTGACCAATTAAACGATGACATATGTCCCTAAGGGTCCTAAGACCCCTAGGGACATATTTGAATGGGTAATATGGGTCAAATGGGGGCATAGGGTAACCTATGACCCTCTTTGACCCATTAAACAACGACATATGTCCCTAGGGGTCCTCAGACCCCTAGGGACATATTCTAATCGTTCATATGGGTCAAAGAGGGTCATAGGGTGACCTATGACCCTCTTTGACCCATTAAACGACGACATATGCCCCTAGGGGTCCTCGAACCCCTAGGGACATATTCAAATTGTTCATATGGGTCACAGGGGGTCATAGGGTGACATATGACCCTCTTTGACTTATTAAATGATGACATATGTCCCTAGGGGTACTAGGACCCCTAGGGACATATCCAAATCGTACATATGGGTCAAAGGGGGGTCATAGGGTGAGCTATGACCCCCTTTGACCCATTAAACGATGACATATGTCTCTAGGGGTCCTAGGACCCCTAGGGACATATTCGAATGGGTATTATGCGTCAAAGGAGGTCATAGGGTGACCTATGACCCTCTTTGACCCATTAAACGATGACATATGTCCCTAGGGGTCCTTGGACCCCAAGAGACATATTCGAATGGGTAATATGGGTCAAAGCGGGTGATAGGGTGACCTATGACCCTCTTTGACCCATTAAACGATGACATATGTCCCTATGGGTCCTAGGACCCTAGGGACATATTAGAATTGTTCATATGGGTCAAAGGGGGTCATGGGGTGACCTATGACCCCCTTTGACCCATTAAACGATGACATATGTTCCTAGGGGTCCCAGGACCCTTAGGGACATATTCGAATGAGTAATATAGGTCAAATGGGGTCATAGGGTAACCTATGACCCTCTTTGACCCATTAAACGATGACATATGTCTCTAAAGGTCCTAGGACCCCTAGGGACATATTCGAATCGTTCATATCGGTCAAAGGGGGTCATACGGTGACCTATGACCCTCTTGACCCATTAAACGACGATATATGTCTCTAGGGGTCGTAGGACCCCTAGGGACATATTCGAATGGGTAATATGGGCCAAAATGGGTCATAGGGTGACCTATGACCCTCTTTGACCCATTAAACGACGACATATGTCCCTAGGGGTCCTCGGACCCCAAGGGACATATTTGAATGGGTAATATGGGTCAAAGGTGGTCATAGGGTGTCCTATGACCCTCTTTGACCCATTAAACAATGACATATGTCCCTAGGGGTCATAAGACACTAGGGACATATTCAAATCGTTCATATGGGTCAAAGGGGGTCATAGGGTGACCTATGACCCCCTTTGACTCATTAAATGATGACATATGTCCCTAGGGGTCCTAGGACCCCTAGGGACATATTAGAATCGTTCATATGAGTCAAAGGGGGTCGTAGGGTGACTTATGACCCCCTTTGACCCATTAAACGATGACATATTTACCTAGGGGTCCTAGGACCCCTAGGGACATATTCGAATGGGTAATATGGGTCAAATGGGGTCATAGGGTAACCTATGACCCTATTTGATCCATTAAATGATGAGATATGTCTCTAGGGGTCCTAGGATCACTAGGGACATATTCGAATCGTTCATATGGGTCAAAGGGGGTCATAGGGTGACCTATGACCCTCTTGACCCATTAAACGACGATATATGTCTCTAGGGGTCCTAGGACCCTTAGGGACATATTCGAATAGGTAATATGGGTTAAAGGGGGTCATAGGTCAGACCCATTAAACGATGACATATGTCACTAGGGGTCTTAGGACCCCTAGGGACATATTCGAATGGGTAATATGGGTCAAAGGGGGTCATAGGTCACCCTATGACCCTCTTTGACCCATTAAATGAAGACATATGTCCCTAGGGGTCCTAGGACCCTAGGGACATATTCGAATGGTTCATGTGGGTCAAAGGGGGTCATAGGGTGACCTATGACCCCCTTTGACCCACTAAACGACGACATATGTCCCTAGGGGTCCTAGGACCCCTAAGGACATATTCGAATGGGTAATATGGGTCAAATGGGGTCATAGGGTAACCTATGACCCTCTTTGACCCATTAAATGACGACATATGTCTCTAGGGGTCCTAGGACCCCTAGGGACATATTTGAATCGTTCATATGGGTCAAAGGGGGTCATAGGGTGACCTATGACCCTCTTGACCCATTAAACGATGATATATGTCTCTAGGGGTCCTTGGACCCCTAGGGACATATTCGAATGGGTAATATGGGTCAAAGGGGGTCATAGGTCATCCTATGACCCTCTTTGACCCATTAAACGATGACATATGTCCCTACGGGTCCTAGGACCCCTAGGGACATATTCGAATCGGTAATATGGGTCAAATGGGGTCATAGGGTAACCTATGACCCTCTTTGACCCATTAAACAATGACATATGTCTCTAGGGATCCTAGGACCCCTAGGGACATATTCGAATAGTTCATATGGGTCAAAGGGGGTCATAGGGTGACATATGACCCTCTTGACGCATTAAACGATGATATATGTCTCTAGGGTTCCTAGGACCCCTAGGGACATATTCGAATGGGTAATATGGGTCAAAGGGGGTCATAGGGTGACCTATGACCCTCTTTGACCCATTAAATGATGACATATGTCCCTAGGGGTCCTCAAACCCCAAGGGACATATTCGAATGGGTAATATGAGTCAAATGGGGTCATAGGGTGACCTATGACCCTCTTTGACCCATTAAACGACGACATGTGTTCCTAGGGGTCCTAGGACCCTAGGGACATATTCCAATCGTTCATATGGGTCAAAGGGGGTCATAGGAAGACCTATGAACCCCTTTGACCCATTAAACGACAACATATGTCCTTAGGACCCCTAGGGACATATTTGAATTGTTCATATGAGTCAAATGGGGTCATAGGGTGTCACCCTATGACCCCCTTTGATGCATTAAATGATGACATATGTCCCTAGGGGTCCTAGGACCCATATGGACATATTCAAATGGGTAATATGGGTCAAATGTGGTCATAGGGTAACCTATGACCCTCTTTGACCCTTTAAATGACGACATATGTCTCTAGGGGTCCTAGGACCCCTAGGGACATATTCGAATCGTACATATGGGTCAAAGGGGGTCATAGGGTGACCTATGACCCTCTTCGACCCATTAAACAATGATATATGTCTCTAGGGGTCCTAGGACCCCTAGGGACATATTCGAATGGGTAATATGGGTCAAAGGGGGTCGTAGGGTGACCTATGACCCTCTCTGACCCATTAAACGATGAGATATGTCGCTAGGGGTCCTAGGACCTCTAGGGACATATTCGAATGGGTAATATGGGTTAAAGGGGGTCATAGGGTGACCTATGACCCCCTTTGACCCATTAAACGACGACATATGTCTATAGGGGTCCTAGGACCCCTAGGGACATATTCGAATGGGTATTATGTGTCAAAGGGGGTCATAGGTTGACCTATGATCCTCTTTGACCCTTTAAATGACAACATATGTCCCTAGGGGTCCTAGGACCTCTAGGGACATATTCGAATGGGTAATATGGGTCAAAGGGAGTCGTAGGGTGACCTATGACCCTCTTTGACCCATTAAACAACGACATATGTCCCTAGGGGTCCTAAGACCCTTAGGGACATATTCCAATCGTTCATATGGGTCAAAGAGGGTCATAAGGTGACCTATGACCCTCTTTGATCCATTAAACGACGATATATGTCTCTAAGGGTCCTAGGACCCCTAGGGACATATTCGAATGGGTAATATGGGTCAAAGGGGGTCATAGGGTGACCTATGACCCTCTCTGACCCATTAAACGATGAGATATGTCGCTAGGGGTCCTAGGACCCCTAGGGACATATTTGAATGGGTAATATGGGTCAAAGGGGGTCATAGGGTGACCTATGACCCCCTTTGACCCATTAAACAATGACATATGTCTCTAGGGGTCCTAGGGCCCCTAGGGACATATTCGAATGGGTAGTATGGGTCAAAGGGCATCATAGGGTGACCTATGACCCTCTCTGACCCATTAAACGACGAGATATGTCGCTAGGGGTCCGAGGAACCCTAGGGACATATTTGAATGGGTAATATGGGTCAAAGGGGGTCATAGGGTGACCTATGACCCCCTTTTACCCATTAAATGACGACATATGTCTCTAGGGGTTCTAGGACCCCTAAGGACATATTCAAATGGGTATTATGGGTCAAAGGGGGTCATAGGTCTCTTTGACCCATTAAACGACGACATATGTCCCTAGGGGTCCTTGGACCCCAAGGGACATATTCGAATGGGTAATATGGGTCAAAGGGGGTCATAGGGTGACCTATGACCCTCTTTGACCCATTAAATGACGACATATGTCCCTAGGGTTCCTAGGACCCCTAGGAACATATTTGAATCGTTCATATGAGTCAAAGGGGGTCATATGGTGACTTATGACCCCCTTTGATCAATTAAATGATGAATAGTACCCCTAGGGACATAGTCGAGTCGTTCACATTGGTCAAAGGGGGTCATAGGGTGACCTATGACCCCCGTTGACCCATTAAATGATGACCCTCTTTGTATTATATATTATTATATTACTATGTATAATAATATAATATATATATATAACAACGTAATATTTTTATTAAATATAATATATATTATAAATATTATTATATTAATATATCTATATAATAACGTAATATTTTAGTATATATAACGTAATATTTTAGGATATACTATTTATACTATTTTAGGATAATAATTATAATATAAATAAAAAATAAATATTAATATTATTATATGTATCGTAATAATAATAATACTATTATAGCTATAATAATAATATATATTAATACTATATATTGTAGCTTAATATAAACAAACACTATATATTTACACTATTATATCTATATTAATAATATTAATACTATTATAGGTATAATAATAATATTGATACTATAGGTATATTAATACTATTTTATATTAATATTATTGATATTTTATACTAATACTAATATACTATTAACTTAGTTATAAATTAAAGTCTTTTGCCTCCAAATATTTTCATAATATTAATATTATTGTGGCAAAGGAGGGAAACCTTAGCAAGTTTTCCCCCCAAAAGTGCTTTTCCTATATCGGATATCCCATTAGCTCCAGATGAGCGAGTGAACCCTAGTCACACCTTTTTTCTGGCCACGAAGACCATCCATCATTTGTGGCCACCCTGTACCGAGGAGTCTTCAAGGTGCTCTAAGTGCATTTTGAGGTCGATCCTTTGAGGGTCATAACTCAGAGCTCGTGAGGGCTATCGATGAACCGTTAGAGGAGACAAGTTCGTAAGGATGGAGTGGCTTAGTGTTTTTGCTAAAATAAGTTAGTGGGAAGGCTTTATTAGAGGGTCTTGGCCAAACTAGTGGGGTGTTTGCCAAAATTTCTTGTTTTATTTCTACTTGGTTTTGTTTTCTTGTTTTGTGCTTGAGTATTGTTATGGGATTGGGACTTACACTCACCCTTGTGGGAAGGGAAGAGAAGTCCAGGGTGAAGGGCTTAAGTTGGGTTCGAAAAATGTATTGAGAACCTTGGAGTATGGGCTCCATTGTATGCCATAACATTTCATATCTTGCTGGGGGTGATAAGGAAAGTATGGTGTAGAAAGGAAGTTTGAGGAGTTACAGCTGATGGTAGTGGGTTTGGAGGAGGAAATGTGGAGGCCCCGAGAGGGCATTAAATGGTTCATTTATGATAGCCCCGAGAGGGCATGAAATTTGGTGAATTATGATAGCCCCGAGAGGGCATGAAAATTGTTTATTGCAAATATGGTTTGGTATGGCAAGTCTCCATTTTAGAACACACCTTCACCCTATGTTTATGGTTCCATCTGTGAAGCCATTGTGAAATAGTCTTGGGGGGAAATTGTTCAAGTTTGAAATGTAATGTTTATGCATTGAAAAATTGTATGTGTATCCTAGTTTGAGCCTTGTTCTCTAGCGCGGGGGTGGTCTCTTTGAGGCCTATGGTTGGGTGGAAAGCACCCATGGTCCTTGTTATTTTGTTGTGTTGCATATGCAGATTTGTGTCCAAGGGAGCAATGGAAATGGTTTGGAATGATCATCTTGCAGATTGATGTTGGATGAGAAAACTTGACATTGTGCCCTCATTTGTGAAGGAGGATTCACCAGCCTGTTCATGTTCTCAACGATCATGTTGGACAATGTTCATGCTACTCATTGTCCATATCTTTCAATGTCCATGTTCCTTATGATTTTGAAAAGTCCCTTATGTTGCCCCATTGTGATGGAAGGAGATTGTATCATTGTTACCTAATGTACGTGTAGAAGAAAATATTAATAAGGTTGTATATGCATGTTTCATTTGGAGTTTATATTATTATGAAAGCATTGGTACGAGTCACAAATTTGCTTTGACATCATTGTTATCATTTGAAAATGTGAACGAAAGTTTTCTCCTTGTGGTATTGTAAATGACTAGTTGATAATAACAATCCATAGATGTTATGTGATACCATTGATTGTATAAATTTAAAACTTAGTAGATTTCTTACAATCTTGTTGTGCACTCAATAATTTGGTGAGGAAGCAATGTTGATAGATAATGAGGATATAGTAATATACTAATTGTCACATTAATATATATTGTAATGATTAATGAATGTGTGTACATTGGTAATGAGGATAATAAGTAATTCTGATCCCCTTCCCTTACATGCTAGAATCACGACCTAGTCCATATGATACAACTGACAGACCCTAATATAATATTAGTATCAAAGGCTTGTTAGGATATGAATTACCTCACTAATTTATGAGTGTTGTATCTTGAACTTGCTCGTTTGACTCGTGACACTAACTTGAACTAGACTGTCATCCAATCTATTTGAAAACCACATGTGACTAAAATGTTAACACCTTCACACTATTCACATGAGTCTTGAACTCCTATTCAATGATAACCTTGTTTTACAATATGTAATTTCTTATGCGACTTCATAAGCTATAAAAAAAAAAAAAATTGTTGTGTTTTTACTAGTAAAATTTAGGGCATGACACATGATCCACGATAAATTGAACAATACTAGATACTAAATTAATATGTATATCATTGTGCACGTAAATGATAAAAATATATATCAAAATACATGTATCCATAGACAAAATTTTACACAAATATATATCAAAGATCATGTATCCATTGACAAAGTACTCAAATATATATATATTAAAATACATAGATCCATATACAAAATGTGGCTGATCCTGCCATTAGAATGTGTATAATATCAATGTTTCTATATACAATGTGGCATATGCCATCTCAAAATGTCTCATGATGCATCCTATGAAAACTATACTATCCTAGGGTGCTGGTGGATGATCAAAATACAGCCTCTTCGCTGCACTAGGTGGATCGAATGCCTCCTACATAAAAAAAAAAAGGAAAACCCAAAGTTAGACTACTAAATTTATATGATTCTACGTATCTAACATTGAATTACTCAAATGCATAATGATCTTTTCCACATTGGAGATTAATACTATCAAAATTTCATAATAAATACCTCTCTCGTCGACCTCCTGCACTGGTCAGGAGTCTTCTCGTATGCCCTCGGCAATGTTGGTACCTCTGTGATTGTGGGCTGTATATGTTCAAATACCTTTGTCAGATGAATCTAAAATTTAAACTATAACATTATAATTCATAGCATGCTAAATTTATAACATATTTAATCATGAATTCAAACTACAACTTACTATTGTAGGCTCCTCCTCAGGAGTGAGTGGCCGTGTCATCAAATCTACATAACTGTCTCGTCGAACCTCATGTGCACTAGGAGTCTCCTATGAGATACAAAATAGTAGTTGTTAATATCACAGAAATTAGTTTTGAATTTATTTATGAAGATAAGTGATGCAAGATCATCCCATGCTCATCAGGGGAACATTGAATATCCAAGGCATTACAGAGGTCATGGAACATCTCTTGAAGTCAATTGGGCAATCCTTGCACCAATTATGGCTCATGGAAGCATACAAAGTTATAATGTTGGACTCCTATGTGGAAGAAAGTTGTAATTGGGCATGAGATAGGATTTTAGGATTTCATATGGTAGATGTGTCATTTGATAGGTTCATGTAGGTTGTCATGATCATATCTTGTCATTAGACAAGTCAAAACGTTCTAGAATTGAGTTTTGGGGTTTGAACAAGCAGGCCCTGGTTTTTAAGCCATTTTAAGGAGGGTTTTGAAGTTTGGGTGTTTAGGAGTGTGACCAAGACCTATAATCTTGAAAATCCTTAGTGTGTTGGTCCCTTTGTTGAAGCCTTGGTGTGTCTAATTCCTCCTTGTGTGTCCCAGAGTTGAAAGGTACATAAGTGGTGTTCAGAGATTTTTTGGTGAGGAAAGAAAGAGAATCAGTGAGTTGGCCTTTGGGAAGGGAGAAAACTTGTTGTGAAAATGCCTCCTAAAAATCAAATGGCTAGAGAAATTGAAGAATTGAGAGAAGAGTTGGCAAAAGAGAAAAGAGAGAGGAGAGAACTTGAAGCATCTAGAGTGAGGGAAGAAAGACAGGTGAGAAGAGAGAGGCTGAAGCTTATTGCAAGGATAGAATCCTTAGAAAAGGAAAGGCAAGAACCTAGAGGATAAGAGGTTAGAGGAAGAAATCATGGAGAGAACCATGAAGAAGAAGAGGTTGGTAATGCAAGGCAATAGCATGAGACAACAGATGATCCTAAAGAAATGAGATTTATGAGAATCATTAAGGCAGTACAAGGTAATGGTGGGAAGAACCATATTGATTTTCCAATATACCAAGGTAAAATGGATAGTGAAGAAGTGCTAGGGTGGATAGAGGCCCTTGAGAACTACTTTGATCTTGAAGACATAGAGGCAGATAAGAAGGTAAAAGTAGCAACAACAAGACTGAGAGGAACATCACTCACTTGGTGGACTAGTGTTCAGAATGAGAGAGAGGAAAGGTGGTGCAGGGCACCTAACCTATGTGGCAGGGGGGAACAAGTATCTCTGTTGCTGGACACCTTGCCACTCCATGAAAGCGAGGATTCAAGTAGATTAGGAAGTTGGAATAAAGGTTTGGTCCATATTTTACAAGTTGGTCTATGTTTTGTAATAAAGGCACATGTAAGGCCCACAAGCATTTTGGTGTGGTTATAAACCAAGTGACTCCATGGGACCAAAAGGCCTTAGAATAGGGTATTTAGAGTCTAAACAATATTAGCAAAAAGTGGTTGTTTGTTTGTTTTATGGTTGGGAACGCCTATATGGTTGTTCCAACAGTCATGTAGACCTTTATATATGTCATATGTGATCTCAGTTGAAAGGGGGAGATCAGAGTGTACGGTGGTTTGGAGAAAAAATAATAAAAACTTTAATTTTTTGGAAATTTACTTAGTTGCATTTAATAAATCCATATGACCAATTTTGAGTCAATGGAATAGTTTAGAAAGTTAGGGAATGCATAAAAACTATAGTTTGAAATTTGAATTTCAAATTCAAATGGTCATACTAGTTTTGGAGGGAAAGTAGTAATTTGGTATTTGTTTGATTAAATAAACCTTTGTAACCAACTTGGTCGGTTGGACAGGTGCATATAAGCCTATTTAAGTTGTAATGAACATATGCAAGACATGAATCATTATTGGTACGGAAAAAATCATAGAAATTGTATAGAACAACAATCATACTTTCCTTTGCATCAATTAAAAAAATAAAAAATAAATGATACTTATACATACAATGGGGCTCTCTGTGCGAATGAAAATCCCTGATGATCTAGGACGTCGAATCTATACAGGCTCATCGCCAGTAGCCACACCCTATATACAATAAATAATGTAATTAAATGAGATTACCAAAAACATTTTACAAGAATGCATCAATATTTAATCAATTAGAAAACATCTAATTACCTTTCCTTTGTCAATGCATGCTGGCTCACCCCCCACACTTTGTCCCCCCAGGGCAGGTGGTATCTGCAAGATAAAAGAAAGATTAGCAACCATATATGCTACAATATCAAATAGAAAAAAGAAATGTGAACACAACATAATGTACCGTAGATGTCTCAAGGCCAAATGAAATGGCCGAGAGTGTAGCATCATCTATCTATCTGAGCTCCTCCTCGGTCATCAACTAAACATGAATGAAGATCACATACATGTAAAAGTCAGTATGGCTTAAAAATTAAAATTGCTCTATTATAAAAATTAACTTTAAATCACATATGTCATAACAAAAAAATGCATACACGTACCGACACCGAAGGAGTCCATGCCTCTACATTCCCCTCCTCTCTTGCATCAGGGTCTGTAGCCTCTGCACGTGCGTCTGGTGTATCCTCGTCTAATACAAAATGATACTCAGGAAGATCACCTATGGGACCCAGGAAAATATTCTTGCATGTAATGCAAGTGTGAGGCACACAAACGTGTGATGAGCTAGCCAATGATGAACTGGCACCAACATCATCAACACGAGGAGGCAAGACTGACCTAGCCTGAGATATCATTAGGCTACTCAGCCTATGAATGGCTCTGATGGTCTGAGAGCTAGCCTCTGCCATAATATCTAGATGCTACACTCAAGGAGGGGGGGAGATATCAGGGGGGGGGAAAAAAGTGCCAAGTTTCTTCCACTGGGAAGAGGGTCTATCCTGAGGAGCTCCTAGTCCTAAGCCCATGTTGGGCTTCATGCTCCAATAGTTCACTTTAAGTTTCAACACAAATTTTGCATATAATTTTTTAAGGAAATAAAATGGTATGTCTAAATTGCCATGTGGAGGGATATCAAAGACCATCCACCAACGGTCCCAAAAATTTGCACGTATGGCATCATTTGTGCACCATTTAATCGATAGTTTGGTTTTTTTTGGGTCAACTGGTATACCCATTTTTGGGTTAGCAAAAAGGCTTGCCAAATTGTCTTTGGTTATGTTGAGGGCCACGACCTCATCATGATCCAAACCATCATCAAACATCTGGTGCATTTCATCACGCCAACGAAGAGCGACATTTTGTTGGTTTGTAAGAGTTTCAATGTTATCCACTATGGTGTTTAACATGGATAACATAGGAGCCAGTGCAGGTACATTATTGTATGTTCTATGCAAACCTCTCAACTCAGTGAGATTTTCATTTATCAAATCCTCGATTCGAGGAGGGTTTTGAGGAGGTAGAGGATCATTTGGTGGACGATTTTGTGGGGATACTGGATCGTTTGGTGGTGGGTTGCGAGGAATATTATTCCCTGCCTCAGTGTCATCATTTTGATCAGCCATTCCTATTGAATTGCAAAACGTAATATATATTAAAAAAAAATCTAAATTTTAACCATTTTTGTCAAAAAAACCCTAGATTCAACTAAAACAAACAAAATCTTGTTAAAATCTATTAAATTTAGGTTAAAAATGAGTCAGGGGGGGGGGAAACATACCTGATATCTGATATCCGATTTGCTATCTGATATCTAATTTATTATCTGATATCCGATCTGACTGGCCCAAATTCGCGTGAAAATAAGGACCGCGGGTCTGTGATTTTGTGTTTAATCCATGCATAGGTATCGGATATTCGATATTATAATATATATAATATAACATATATATTACATTTTATATATTTTTATATTCTATTTTATATTTATTATATTAATTTACTATATATTATAATATAAAATATTATTATTATACTATATTATTATAATTTATAATATATTATACTTTTTTATTATATATTATATTATAAGATATTACTTTTTATTATTATATTATATTATATATATATTATATTACATTACTATATATTATAATATATGAAATATTATATTATATTATTATAATATAATATGTTATTATAATATTATTATTATAGTATAATATTATACGATTATAATATAATAATAATATTATTATTATATTATAGTATAATAATTATTATAATAATAATATTATTATTATAATATAATAGTATGATATATTATTTAATATTATTATTATTATTTTATATCAATAATAATAATATTAAATAATATATCATACTATTATATGATTTTAATTATTAGTTGGATATTGGATTTAAAATCGGATATCCAATATCAAATCAGATATCCGATATGATATCAGATATCCGATATGATATCAGATATCTGATAAGGCTCAGCTTAACCTTCCAGGTTTGGTTCCTGGATAGGTAAAAAAAAGTCAGAGCGGATTTTGAAGCACTTTTAGGCATCTTCAAACTCTCTTTTTTTCACATCGCCACTTTTTGGCACACCATGATCCTGCACATACCCGACATCATAATTAGATTGTCTTATGTCATTGTCTTACTGTGCATCTCTAGATTATATATCTATTAGAAGATATAATACAAACATCAGACAATGCTTCTTAGGTACTATGTCTCTATACCACTCTCTATAAATTAGACATATCTTGCATACATCTTTGACTTAGATACTATGTATTGAATGTTAACATAAGGACACAATATAGAAAATGTCCATGAACACACATCACTAGATAATCAAAAAATTATTCATACAACTAACATATGTGTCTGCTACTTTGTCAATGTTCACAAACTTACTACTATGTTGACATCAATGAAAAACATAGTCATGAGTGTAACATGTCAATACTATCCAATTCTTAGGATACTCACCCAAAGGAATACCATCAACATTCATGCTAACAAGGTCATCATTTATGTTAGTATGAACCAAGAGTTAGGATATTCTAGTGTTGAGTAAACTAGTTTTAAAATATGTGTTTGTGATAGAAAAAAACACTTATGTAAACTATTATTGGCCAAATTTTGCACTTAACTTATGGATTTTGAAGGTAGTTGAGGTTCTAATTATGCATTTTTTCAGAGGACATCAATCACTATGAAGGCAGTGTAACCAATCAGAAAACTAGAAGGACTAAACAAAAAAAGGGATGAATCTAGATTATAGATCTTGATCTAGAAAGTTCATCACATGTTTATTTAAAGAGGGAGCTAGACCCTATATCATAATCATGTTAGTATAGATGAAGTGATAGCAAAGGATGCTATGCTTATTAGAAGAAAAGAGATCAAATAGAGCATCTAAATAGAGTGTTGAAGGGAAAAACATGATATATTTGATAACAAGATCAAATCAAGATTGGAAAGAAAAGAGTTGCTATCTAGCCACAAAGTGCTAATTTAAGGATTGGGTACTGAGACATTCTAACTAGTATATAATGGTAAATGTCTCAACAAAGTGGTCCTAACATTCCTATTCAAATATCTTAATAGAGTTTAAATCCTTTAATCAAGATATACTGGGTAACTTTTATCAACTCCTAATAGGGAATACCCTTCACAAGGTAGATCACTAGAAGTGATCAAATATTGTAGCCTTAACAGACACACTTTATTGCATGATTGTAGTGAATATTTGTATGGTTCGTCCCCATCCTATTTTTACCTTCACCTTGGAGGGTTTCTAGGTAACCAAATTTCTTGTGTTATGTGTGTACATTTACTTTCATGTTTATGAATGTGATGCATACTTTCATTTATTACAACATAAAAATTATATGATTAGTAATCTAGATATGAGATGGGTAAATGGTGAATGAATTCATTTTTTTAGAAGAAGTTACAAGTTTTGTAGATCCTAATTCACCCCCCTCTCAATATCTGACTTCCCAATAAGACTTCCAACAATTGGCATCACAACTTTGTTCTCTTAGAAGAAGTCTAACAACTTGAGAGTTAAGATCTTGGAGATGGAGACTTACAATTTGTGAAAGATCATTGAGAATCATGTGCTTGACATCCAAATCATAGTACAATAGATTGAAGTAGTAAAAGAGGAGTTAAAGAAATCCTTAACAAAAAGGAGAGAGTTGGCTATTCATAAAAATGATACACATTATCAAGAAGATGACACTAAAGAACTATTTGACAATGGTAATTCTAGGTAAAGTAATGCAACTATAGTAGACCTATTAGAGAAGAAAAATATATTGAAAGAGGAAGTAAGATGATTGAAGAAAGTGCATGAAATCCAATCGATAAGGTTATATGAGGTGACTCAATAGAAAAAGATAGTTGAGGAAGAAAAAGGCATGGAAGAAGATGTCAAGAGACAAATGGCTACCAAACTTGATAAAAGAATATCTAATATGTAGAAGCTCATAACCATTCAAATAGACATGATGAATCAATTATTACTTGCAACTCAGGAGCTGAATAGAAAGGTTATAGAGATTTCAAATCTAAGATCACTAAATGATCAATTGAGAAATGAGTTATGATCTGAGAAGGAACTAATGGAAAGAATGAAAAAACCTAATGAAGCTATAAGATACTTTGAAGAACCAATAAGATCACAAAGAACAACTAGTGACACCTCTGGAATAGGATATTCCAAGCACTAATAATCCACTAAAGAGAGGGAGAGTCATCAAATAATGGAGAATAGAGGAATGTAAAAAAAAAGAACAACAAACCCACATGTCATTAGTATGGGAAACTTGGACATGCAACCACTATCTATAGAAAAAAGAATGGTAAGAAAAATACTAAGTGTAAATTTTAGGGACATTGTTTTAACTACAAGAAAGAAGGAAACCAAGCTCATGAATGCAAGTCAAAATCAAGCAATACTCAAGTTGCACCTATATTTGAAGGTCATTGCTACCATTGTCAGAAATATGGACATAGAGCTCAAGAATTCAAATCTAAAGAAAATTCCAATTGGAAAACCAAGAAGCAAGGGAATACATCCAAAATGGGTAATTCCTATAGCTAGGGTTATAACACATGGTATATTTGTCATTATTGTGGTGAATGTGGCCATATTCTAGAAAATTGTATTAAGGCACACTTCGAGGAAAATACAAGAGTTGGTTAAATAGAAGCTTAGTTTTCTTTAGTTGTCACAAGATTGGACATGTAAGTAAGAACTATAAGATCCAAGCACCAACACCAAGTAATGAACGCATCAAAGGAAAAAGAAAGGTTCATGTAGAAAAAACAAGAAAGGAGATGAATAAAACTTGGAAAGGGAAGGAAGAAGGTGGAAGTAAACAAACTAGTGGAGTTGAGGTCACCAAATCTAGTTGATCAGGTGATCACAACAACTCGAACTAAGAAAAAATGTTACATAAGAAATTGAATATTTTAATTTTACATTTTTCATTAGTTCCTAATATAAATATATGTTAAAGCCCATATCTGCATGAATTAAGATACATTAGGAAAAATTTGAGGAAAGAATTGAGAAAATGAAATCATATGCATAATAGATGTCGACTATCAATTTAGTGTCTATAGTGACCAAGTACCACTATATGTACTAAGTTCCTATATAGACTGAGTTGACATAGATTCCAAGCCATACATGGAAATGACAATAGTGACCAATTGATGGTCTTAGCCAAAAAATGAAAGACATGGCAGGGAGACCAAAGGACAACTATAATATATATACCATAGAACAAAACATTTATTGTAAACCTAGTTTGACTAATGGAAGGTATATTTCAAGTTTTGAAGTTCATTTTTATTCACAATGAAATTTCAAACTTATAGTGCAATTTAAAGGTGATCTGAAGAGAAATTTGTGTGAAAGATAATGTGAACCAACAACATGTTGTTAGAAAATAGAGAAGTGAAGTAAGGCTTGTGAATTGAGTTGAGTTTTTTGGTAAAACTATTGATTTTTTTTAAAACCATAGTTTGAAAATGGCATCATCTACATATAGTACTAGCAAGGAAATTCTAAACTATAACAATGCATAGATTGTAAGGAATGATCAATGCCCTCCACCAAAGTTTAGGGCATACCTTGATATTGCATTGATTGGTGACACATCAGGTGCTTTATTATCAATTCCTTCCATATTCATTATGGTGCATGACATTTTCTCATGCTACATGTGAATAAATGGGAAGATTTGAGACTATGAACTTATAAATGCATATGATAGATTGTGTGAAAAATTAATGTTGAAAGGATCAAAATAATTTTGAGAAGGGTTCATGATATCAAATTGTGGTTGGAAACTTGGCCAGTGAAAATAGAGATTGACTGAAGACCTTGCATTGCTTAGCAACAAATGTTATTGAAGAAAAAACCAACCCCATGTGGAATGACTAAGGCATGTCAATGGATAACATTGTAGATCATGTTATTTAATTTTTAGTATATGTGATTGCACATAAGTTCTATCAGTCAAGCCAACTATATAGTGTGTCATGCATTAGAGTGGACTTAGGGAATAAAATTATTTAAAAAGATCATAGCTATTATCTTGTTGAGCTACAACTACAACTATTATATGAGAATCTTGGAGAAATAAGGAAAGAAAAGAAACATCATCTAAGTTTTGATCACTCCTGATGTGCATATTTTTCTATGTGCAAAATTTATTTCCAAAAATATGTACTATAGGCTGGGATAAGACAAGACCAGTGACCAAGAAAATTTATTATTGTATTGAAGAATTGGGAGAAAAATGTGATGGTTTTTAAGATACATCAGTCATAGTTGAGGAGAAAGGTCAACAAGATGTAAGTGTCAAGGAATAAGGAGAATCTCTCATTATGATTCAATATCCAACCCCTATGGAAACTCTTGTTATTAAGAAGAAGAAGAGGAAGAGGAAGAGGAAGATGAAGCAGAAGAGGAAGGGGAAGAGGAAGAAGAAGAATTGTACCTTTTAGAAGGTCAAGCACAAGGGTTACCATTGAAAAAGCTAAAGAGACTAAGGCTAAAGGAAAAAGGGAGAGTTCCATAGAAAAGTTGAGTCATCTTGCCAAGAAGCCAAGGAAGTACATGCCCCAAGAGAACTTAGATGGAGAGAAAACTAAGTTAGATGACTCAATTCAATTCCAAATGGTAAGACACAATCTATCATCTAACATTGACAATTTATGTGAAAATGTAAAGACCAAGAAAAATTTATCTACTTTTTCACATATTGATTTTGATAAGTTAGGGAGTGAGAAAAAAATTAATCTAGAAGAGGCTATTTATGATATGATGACCAATTTCAAGACCACTCCAATAGAGATTGCCAAATCTTTACCAAAAATCTTATATGATAGAGTTGAGAAAAAGTTCAATTCAATTTAACCATTAAAAGACAAATTAGAGAGGCTACATTAGCCCAAATTATGCCTGCTTTGGATAAGCAGATGATTGCTAAGGCAATGATGAAGCATAAATGGATATTTTCTCCCAAATATTGAGCATTTCATATTTTGAAGAAATAAGTAGAGTTGGTGGTAACCCAAAGCACCATATAATGGAAAAACTATATATGGGTTGACCACAATAGTAGTGGAGACATGAGAGAAAGGAACAAATGAGATAGTCAAGGAAGGTATTTTGGAGGAACTAGAAAAAGAAACAAAGAACTATAGGATTCTCAAGATGTTCAATTGTCGAGCATCAATCCCTTGCATGAAGACCAAGAGATTCAACAAGACTCATTGATTATCAAGCTTGTTCCTGATAACACATTTCATAATTTTAATCCATTGACTAAGCATGATTTTTTAAAATTGCAAAAAGACTCTACCAAAGTAGATATTCTACGTAATAAACCAATATTGATGATGAGACTCAGAAGGTAGAAATAACATCTGTAGGGGACAACCAAAAAGCTACACCGAATGTACCCCCATCAACTATAGAAGTAAAGGAGAAACAATCATACAACCTACAAATAGATCAAAGTGTAAATCCTAAAAAGTAAGATGGACACCATCTGCAATGCTTATAATAGTCATACAAATGAAAGAGATAGAGGCACAACCATTATTTACATATTTGTGGAGTCTAACCAATTCAGGTTTACCAGCCATTGTGATCATTGATAAGGATGGAAATGAGCTAAACATGGGTAAAGAAGCTAGTCCTATACCCACTCCACCATCATAGGGTGAAGAATAGAAAGAGGGAAAGAATACAAAAGTGGACAAGTCGATTTCTACACATGAGGAGAAAATTGAAATATAGACACTAGTTACCTTACCAATAACTACACCTCTTCCCAATATATAGACTCTTCAAAAGCTGACTACCCAAGCTACTCTGTTGAAAATATTAAGGTAGAGTCTTTGCACACCCAAGAGTGTTGATGCTACATCACTTGAAAATGTAAGCTTAGATTAGGTGATTGTTTTACCCAATTTTGATGTAACAATAAGAACAATTGAAGAAATGAAAATTCTTCAAGATGCTCTACAAAGGAAGAAAATGCAAGAAATCTTAAGGAGGGAACACAAGAAAAATGAAATTTTTCATGAAATAAAAGATAGTTTTATTGATGCTTTCAATCTCTCAGATACAAATGCAGATGTACACCTATCATAGAGAAACTTGTCAACATAGTGGACAAGATTAAGGATGAAGACCTAGAGACCAATATAAAATTGCTAGAATGGTCTGGAAGAAAATTTCATTCAAAGGTTCTGGAAAAGATGACTACTACTATTACACTTAGACATGTTGATTTATCAACCAAGATGGAGAATAAAAAGAAGGTGTTAGAGAACATTTTCTCTCTATACACAAAACTCTAGAACATTGATTTATTCATTAAAGAGACTCAACAAGCTATTAACTAGTTGCTTGGAGACTTGCAACTAATAGGTACCACAATGAACCAATCTTTAAGCAATAGTAAATTTCACTTTCAAAGGGTACTGATGACATACTATAAACTTGTTGAGTTGCAATCCAAAGATGCAAATATCACATCTACTTTTATTAGTATTTAGCCCATGTTGACACCTGACATGGAAGTTTTGCAAAAGGAATTAGCCTATGTAGAAACATTGATGAAGAAGGATTCCCATCTTTCTACCGATGAAGGCTTAGTTGATCTAGCTACATAACTAGAAATCCAAGTTCAATCTTTAGATGTAGTAATAGATAATTTTGATGCAACTTTCAAGATCATTTTAGAGTTACACAAGCCATTTTTTGAAAAAACACATTGTTAGTGTACCACACACGTGACATAGTGTCAAAAAAGTAGATAATAAAATTTTAAATTGGAATTTTGAAGATTTTGTCAAGGTAGGAACCTACTCAAAAAGATGTCAGAGAGTAGAATTGAAGTATTTACTTAGGGGGAGTAAAATCACAATGTTGCTTAAACATTTTTGTAAATTTTGAGATTTTTGAGGATTTTCTATAGAAGCTGAGTAGAGAAGAGACATTGTTTGACTTATGCATGGAGGAATGTATATGTCATGAAAAAGTGTTTTCTCCACTCATGTCAAAAGGGGAGATTATTAATCTCATTGTGTTTTTGACATTATAGTGACAAAATACTTAGTCATTTTCTAGGAAAGGATGGTGCAAGCTGAGTGCATAGTGCATGTCTAGTAATCAAAGCAAGACAAGAAATCAATGTGATTTGAGTCATCAAAGCATGTTGAGTCATCTTAGAATGTTGAACATTAGTCTCCAAACAATACATGATGAGTAATATGACACCATGCGTCTAGCAATTGTAGGTGTCGAGCAATTAGAGTGTTTAGAGTCACTCATGTGCCGAGGCAACAAAAGGTGTTGAGTAAATAGTATGTGCCAAGAGATTTAGGTGTCAAGAAATAGTTAGTGCTAAGCCATTCAGAAGTTGAGTATTAGTATATAGAGCATAGTAAAGGCTGAGGATCAGCGCCTATTGATGTTGAGTGAATAGTGAATGATATAGTTATTTGTAATGGCACAAACATCTATGTAAACCATTTTTGGCTGACATAATCATGAATTTACAATTACAAGAGATAAGTATGGATTCATATTAGACATCTGTAAGCAATGCATGAAACCAATCAGATTAAGAGAAGCTTTAGGCAACAATATGGATCAACCACACTCATTTATTCTAACCTAATTTCATCTCCATGAAGTTTATAAAAGAAGGAAACCATAAGGTAAAATAATTTTATGAAGGAGGATACTAAAGAGAGTATTTTGTGCAAAAGAAATGTGGAGAAGATGGATAAGATATAGTTTTGCAATGAAGAACCAGTCTGAGAGGAAAAGAGACAAGCAGTGAAAGGTTAGACAAGATAGATCAGATAAGGAGGATCTAGAGATAACCAGTAAAGAGAAGATTTGATATCAAGCAATAAGTTACTAACAAAAGGACCAGGTGCTGAATTATTCTAATAGGTTATATAGAGTAAATCTTTTAATAGAGTAGTCTTAATAGGATTTTGTAAATCTCTTAACCGAGTACTTTATTGTGAATTTAAATCCTCTAGCAAGGTGAGACCTAATAGTCTTTTGTAAGCCTTTAACAGGGAAGAACTCTCATAGTGTAGATCATAGTTTATTATCAAAACATTGTAGCCATAATATGCCACACTTTACAACTGTAGTAGTGAAGATTTGTGGGTGTCATCCTCTCCCTAGTTTTACTTTCTCCTTGGAGGGTTTCTAGGTAATTAATTTATTCTATTATTTGTTATTTACTTTATGATATGGATGTGATGCATGTTTAGTTATTTCATTTTACATGTTAAGTTTTGAGATGGATAAAGGTGATATGTTTTAGAGGCAAAAGTTTTAAGAGCCGATTCACCCTCTTGCCTCTCTTACAACTAACTTTCCCATTGTTGTTTCCAACACTCCTCCCTAGACCATCTACAAATCATGTTTTTCTTTTTCTCTTTTGTTCAAGTTACACATCAAATGTTTCCTATAGAAGCCTCCATGAAGTTGATATTGTACTCACTTCGAGATGGAGGTCCCTTTGAAAACTAGACTTGGAATTAACACCAAAATAACCCTAGCCAGTACATTAACATAGAATCTATAAATATATATGTAGTAGATTATATTTTTTACATTAATATAATATGGTAGATTTTGTACATATATTAGAGTATATCCACAAATTATAAATGTTTATATTACATATCTATTTTATTTATCTTTTAGTTTTGTGTCTATTTTCAAAAATTTGATTCATACTCTTTTAAGTCATTTAGTTTTGTTATTTATAGAGTTCTCCAATCCTTTTTTCTTTAATATCTATTTGTAATCTTTTTAATTATCAAAATTATAACATATTGGTCAGTGTTTCACCAATAATTTCGAAAAGAGTCACTTCAATTTCAAGGTGAAATAAGAGCAACTAGTAGGTATTGACAAATCATACGATCTTGTACAACATCAATTCTCTTCCTTATTCATCTACCATCCTATTACACACACTCATATGCACCCACATGTCTCCAACATTATTTTCATAGGGATATCTTCTACATATTCTTCCATATATTGTATATTTTATTCTTATCAATGCACCTACCCTCTACATTGCATTATCAATTTCACTTGATTATTTACATTCCCTAATATATTTCTACATATTACCTTACAATAAAATATTTAATCCATATATTTCTATATATTAGATCAATATTTTTTAATCAATACATATTGTTGTTCCCCAGACCATGGTGGTATCCTTGTTGAATTTTATAAACATAATTTGGAGTAGGTCAGGCTTGAACTTTTGGAATTATATGAAGTTGTCCTTGACAAAATATCCCTTCGATTATAGATTAGTGAGGGTATTATTAAACTTCTCCCCAAAGGGGGTGATGAAAATCGGGTGAGGAACTTTACTTAATTTGTCTTATACGATCATCGTGAAAGTCCTTGCTAAGAGACTTGGAAATCTACTAGGTGAGAGTATTTTCCCTACCTAATCAAGTTTCTTTAAGGGAAGGTTCATTCTATAAAACCTTATCACTATTTGGGAGGACTTGCATTGGGAAAAGTGAGAGGGGTAGAATACAACTATGGTATTGATTTATGTTGAGAAGGCTTATGATAGAATTGAATGACCCTTTGTCTTGGGCATGCTTTGTGCTTTTGGTTTTCCTCCCAACTTCTACAAATGGATAAAAATTCTTTTTCAAGATTCATCCATGTTAATTGATATTAATGGTGATTTGAAAGATTTTATTTCTCTTTAGAGATCTATAAGACAAGGGTGAACACTTTCTCTTGCCCTATTTGTGATTCCAATAGATGCACTTTATTATATTCTTAGATATCCTCAACTTGGCCCTTTGGTTAGATATATTACTCTTCCTTAAAATAATAAGGTTGATTTGGATTTGCATACTACTACTAACATGAGTATGGTTTTGGATTCACATGTTTTTTATTAAAGATAAAATAAGATTTTTTTAGCACCCAAAAAATATATTTCTCATAGCTATTTTGTCTTTGTGGGATATCAAGGAAGAAATCTTCTCTCTTTGTAGGGATAAGTCTTTTGGGCTTGATGGCTTCCCCATTTTATTTTTGCAAGTTTTATGAGATGTCGTAGGGTCGAACCTATATCATATTGTTAAGGAATTCTTTTCTCATAGACATCTTCTAATGGAAATCATCTCTACCTTCATTACTTTAATCACCAAAAAAGTTGGGGCCTTGTTGATCAATCATTTCAAACCTATCAGTTTCTTTAACTCTACATATAGAGTGTTCTCTATAGTTATTACCTCATGTTTGTTGGTATTCCTCTCTCCACTTATTTCTATAGAGAAAAATGGTTTTGTGTCAGGTCATCAAATAGCAGTTTTTATTATTTAAGTTCATAAAGTTATCCACTCTACAAATTGCTCCAAAATGCAAGATTTCCTTCTCAAAATTAATCTATCTAAGGCCTATGACCGTGTAGACTAGGATTTTGTGCTCAAAATCATAAAATCCTTTGGTTTATGTTAGCCTTTTATTCAAATTTTTTTTCAACTCATTTTGATCTCTTCAGTTGTTGTTGTTGTTTATGGCTCTTCTTCTAGTTTTTTAAACCCTAGTAGAGGGTTAAGAAAATGAGATCAAATCTCTCCAATCCTTTTTTCTCTTATGGATGAATCTCTAGGCCACATTTGGAAAGATTCTATTGGTCTAGGTTTTCTTAATGGTCTAAAACCTTCTTTAGATGGCTGGGTTCACTCTCATGAATGATTTATTGATGATATCATGCTAATGGGAGAGTCATCTATTAAGGATACTAATAAGTGTAAAAATATCCTTCACTCCTATGTGAGGATTAACCTTAAATAGAAATAACATTTACATGAAAATATAACTAATACCAAAAAATAGTAAATCACATAAAAGAGAACACAAGACACAAAGATTTAATACAGTTCTCCCAATCCCTAGTCTACATCCACCAACATCAAGTCCAATATTATTATTATCTACTGATTAAAATCTACAATCCTAGTCTTCACGAAGCTCACTCTCTTTTGTTTTCCATACACACAACTTTCACAAAAATCCATACTAACACATTTTAGACCTAGCAAAACTTTCTTTGAATGAAGTACTTTCATACCTTTCTCACTCATGTGCCCAAGTTTATTGTGCCATAGTGTTGTACTAGAATCTACATTAGCTATTTGTTCTCCCTACTTGACTACAAAAAATCTTCCTAAACATTCATTTTTCTCTAAAACAATCAAAGTAGAAGGAATACTATGACCTATACAAAGATATAAGGTGCCTACTCTCACAGCTTTCTCTACTAGAAGGTAACCTTTTGAAACCTTCCATTTTTTATCATTAAAAGTAGCTACACAACACTCATAACCAAGTTTCCCTATTGAAATTAAATTCCTACTTAGCCTTGGAACATGTCTTACCTCATGTAATAGAATATGATTCCTATTTTGCAACTTAATCTTAACTTTTCCCTTTCCAACAATCATACAAGGTTCATTGTCCCCCAAATAAACAAGCCCAAAATCCCCTTGGACATAATCAATAAAATCACCTCTATGAGGTGTAGCATGAAATGAGGCACTAGAATATAAAACTCATGAATCACCAATACTTTCTAAAGAAAGAAGCAAAGCATCCTCTTTGGATTTGTTACTTACCACATTTGCCTCGTTCCCTTCTGGTTTATCTCCTTCATTGTTCTTTCAAGTCCGATAAATTTTTATCTTATACCCTAGTTTCCTAAAGCACCATCAATCTCTCAGTCCACTGGATTGAGACCTCTTCCCCTTTGAATTTCCTCTTGATTTTCCACAATTTCAAGAATTATTTCCTCTCTCAGTCATTCTACCTCTCCTTTGTGCATTCAAAGCACTTCCTGATGTAGATCCACCTAAGGTTTTCCTATGAGTTTGATCACTTAAAATAACACTAATCACATCATCATATTTTAGGGTATTAGATCCAAAAAAAAAAAAGTACTCACAACTATTACCAAGCAATTCTATCTTTCAAGCAAAGAACAAAAAATCAAGAGAGCCCTAATTCATTCCTCAAAACTAATACCCACAAAATATAACTAACTACTAATAGTATTAAAATTATTTAAATGATCTGTAAAAAATCCACCTTTTGTCATCTTCATATTAAATAAATGCTTCATGAGAAATATCTTATTTTAAGTGAAGGGCTTTTCATATAATTCCGTTAGGATTTCTATCAACTATTTTTTCATCCTTGCTTTTTTAATGTTAAATGTCACTGATTGTGCTAGGCATAACCAAATGCTTCCAAGTGCCTTTCTATCTAAAATATCTCATTCCCCTTTGTCATAGTTCTCTATTTTTTAGTTTTTCCTTCCAATGACTTCCATAACTCATTTTGATAGAGATAGTCCTCCATTTGCATCTTCCATAACTAAAAGTTCTACCCATTAAACTCGTCGACACTTAGCCTACCCTTGTCTATCATTATTTCCACTCAACCATGATACCTTCATATAGAAGATTGCTAAAAATAATAAATAAATAAATAATGATAATTGTTTGGCTCTGATACCACTTATTACGATTAACCTTAGACAAAAATAACAATTATATGCAAATATAACCAATACAAAAAAATAGTAGATCACATAAAAGAGAACATAAGACACCAAGATTTAACATCGTTTACCCAATCCCTAAGCTACATCCACTAACATCAAGTCCAATAGTATTATTATCCATTGATTACAATCCATAATCCCTTACAGCTCAATACTACTACAAGAAGCTACAATATCACCACTACATTATGAAATCCCTAACCCTAATCCTTTTTATATAAGTTTTTTCCACTTAAAAAATTAGGGCTAGAATAAGTCATCTAATAGGAAAAATAGAAGTTGATGCCTTTTATATTATAAGGTCACTTTTGGCTTCAGGGGTGGTGCCCCTAAAAATCAATGTTGTCGCATTATCCCTCAACCCCACCTTGTATTGTGATAGGGAGCACACCTGGGGCGTTGCCCCAAAACCCACATAGAAATAATATGGGGAGAAAACTATGTTGAATAAACCTCTGAGTCTGATTAGGCTTCACATCACAACATCCTATACATTGGCCTCTAGTTAATTTTTTTATTGGTAAAAAATCTATGTCTTCTTCATCAATATTTTAGTCAAAAGAAAAGGAAAAGTAGCTAGAATTTTGGAGTCTTAAATTGGGTGCTTGCAACCTACCTAGGCCTACCTCTTGGTCCTTAAACATTTGATTCCTTCTAGGGCTTGTTGGTGGATATATTTCAGAGAAAAATTGTAAGTTGGAAAGATCTGCTTCTTAATCAAGCTAGAAAATTATAACTTATCAAATCTTCTCTTCAAAGCCTTCCTATTTTTTCCTTAAGTTTTTTTAGGATTCTAGGTAAATTCCAAGAATCAACTGAAGGAATCCAAAAAATAAATCTCTTGTCAAGAGAGCAAGAAATGAAAAGAATGTCTATAGTTGCACATGAATAGGTTTGTAGACCCAATAAGAGTGGTTGTCTAGGTCTTCAATCCATTAAACTAAATAATATAGCTCTTATCGAAAAAAAAAATCTAGAGGAGTTTTGGAGAGAGAAATGACTGGAACAATATAATGAGGAGAAAATTCTTAAAGGATATTACTTATTTAGATAAATTCTATACCAATAATGATAGGATGTCAGAAACTAATTTCTTGAAGGGAGTTTTGCAAGATAAAGTGGCAACCAATCTTAAATCTAGATGGAACCTATGAGATGGTCAGAATATTGACTTTTGGAAAGACTATTGGCTAATGGAAAAATCCTATGTCTTTGGTCATGGATAATACCTAAGCCAAAGAGAGATGTACTTGACTTATTTTTTCTAAGGTGGTTGACTATTGGAGAGGTGGCTAGTATGTTAGAATTTCTTATATCGTCCCACTTCTTGTTTCTCTTCAAGTCAACCTTAATGCTACTACAATGAAGCCTTACACTAACAATTGTCTAATTTTGGATGGAAAATATTTTGGGGTATCCTCTTTCTCTTTGGTTGTTTGGGCTATGATTGAGGTAGGTAGTATGCTTCCTCTCTAGGCTTCAACTTGCAAAAAAAATTATTCCCAGAATAAACATTTTCTAGAGGATATCTATCCAAGATAAAATTCTAATTTTGGACAATTTTAGTAAAAGAGGTATGTATTTTCCTAATAGGTTTTTCCTTTTTGAAACATAGGAAAATTAAATCAACCATATATTTAAATGCTTCTCTTATGCTTGGAACACTTGGATTGAAATCTTAAAGGTTTGGAATCTAAGTTGGACGATGTAATAAAATTTAGTAGATTAGTGGAGGTTGTGGAAGGATTTCAAAGGAAGAATTGGAAAAAAAATGGATGATGGTGTTCCTTCATTTCATATGCTTCCTCTAGAAGGAAAGAAACAATAAGGTTTTTAGGGATAAAGTCAAACTATTCAAGATTCTAGCAAACCAAACTAAGCATAGTGTATCTAAAAAATTCAACACAATGTACAAGGAGAACATAGATTTTGATGATTGAGGAAAAAATAGCCTAAAGAAGGATCTCAAAGATAAGGTAGAAGAAAATATTAAAAATGGTATATGGGACCATCCACCATTGATATAGATCAAAAAAAACTTTGACAGGGGTGCTAAGGGTAATTTAGGCCCTACTAGGTGCGGCACTATTCTAAGGAATGAAGAGGATAATATGATTAAAGCCATGGCTATCCTACTTGGTTCTCAAGCTGACCTTAGATGGGAGATATGATAGGGCCCATAATTAACATTTTGTATTATTAAATCATTTTATATATAAGAAAATAGGTATTTTCCCCTTCTAAATTGATTTCTTCATTGTCTCTAAGTATCAATGCTTTAAGCGATAACCCTAATAAACTAATAATGCATGAGGGATTGATGAGGTTGATTCAATACTATGTGAGAAAAAAATGTTTCTAATCCAATCTCAAATAAAATTAAAGTAAAAAGTGTAAAAAATTTAGAAATGGGTGAGAAAATGGGGAAGGGTAAATGAATTTTTGTGGGACTAGGGATTATTACCTCTAGTTTCAACAAAAAGAAAAATCCTAACACTAGTAAGGATCTAGTGTCAAATAAGGAGGTTAACAATGAGTGTGAAGAGAAGAAAGAGGTGAATGAGGGTCAAGGGAAAGTGGAGATGGAAACAAACATTTATGAGGAAGACAAAAATTATGAATTTGTTGAAAGAATGTTTGGAGGTCGCATGAAGTCTCTGACTTTGTTGTTTTTGCTAGAGTATATCATTATTTCCTTGGTACAGAAAGGAAAAGAAACCCAAAATTACAAAAAAAATTATGAGTACCCTGACTACCACAATTAATAAGAAAAATGATTAAAAATCTCAGAAGATCAACTAGGAAGAGGAAAAATCATGAGAAGCCATTTGGATGGTCAACTATGATGGGTCCATTAACCATGATGTCTCTATTTAAAACTTCTTGATGTTGAAAAAATGGGTATTGAATGCCATTATGAGACAAGGATAAAGAATTGTGGGGAAAGAAAGAAATCATGAAGATGAGAATCCTCATGCTTCAAATTGTGGATGATGATGAGCTTCATGTTGAATTAACTAAAGATGATATTAGACACCTGACTTTAGATCCTCCTCATGAGATTTTGGGAATTTCCAAATCCATATCAATATATTCCGTTAGGCTGGTGAAATGGATGTTAAACTATATCAAAGTGCTTAATCTAAAATGTAGGGCTCTTCAAGGAAGAATTGATGAGATGGAGACTAAGAGTAGGAAAAATTATGGTGTTATAGAGCAGAAGAGGAACAAGGAGGTTATTGAAAAGTTGAAAAAGAAAATAGGCAAAATGGAAAGATGTACTAAGGAGGCATTTTCAAAATGTCAAGGATTGATAGACTTTTTGGTGGACTATTTGAATAGGGTTTTTAATATCATAGAATGGGGAAATGAGGTCAAATTGGTGTTGGACATAGAGGAACTTAAAAAGGATGATGAAGAACTTCAACCTAGTAAATGGAATCACTCCAATACAAAAAAATAAATGATAGATTGAGGCTCAAATTGATTAACATGACATCAAGAAGGTCATAGAGAAGATTAAAGATATTCAATAGGAGTTCAAGGGAAAAGTTTAGGAATTAGCTCAAGTCGCATTTTCTTATATATTTTGGTGATAACTTCAGCTAGCTTTAGCTAGTAATGGTTGTGGGTTTGTCTACAAGTTAGTACACTATTTTCTTTGAAGACTAAATGCTCTTTTTATTCCTATAAAAAAATTGTGTTTCTGGATCTCCTATAAAACTTATAATTTAGCTTTATTAAAAAAATATTTGAATCAAAAAAATACTCATATTAGTAGCAATATGGAAATCCAAAACTCTCTCTCTCTCTCTCTCTCTCTCTCTCTCTCTCTCTCTCTCTCTCTCTCTCTCTCTCTCTCTCTCTCTCTCTCTCTCTCTCTCTCTCTCTCTCTCTGTGTGTTGTCATTGATGTTCGACAACGATTATACCCTAACTGAGAACTGTCATTTGGAACTAAGTTAAGAAGACTTCAGTATCAATCAAACATAAGTTCAGGGTTTCTTGTGTAAACCAATTTAAATTGGTTACCAAAGGAATTTAGTGTAAACCAAGTTAGGTTGGTTACTAAGAACATAGTGGTAACTGAGTGACCCAATTTTTAGTTTTAGCCAACCTACAAAAAATTAGTTTTATTTATTAGTTAGTTTGTGAAAGTTGACTCAATGGATGCTTTTAATTTATTTGAAAGGGTATCCAAGCTGACTTGACATTAGATTTATTATACATGAAAGGTCAAGATGTCGATTGAGAAATGAGAAAAGTGGAGAAGAAGACAAGATGTGAGTAAAGAAAGATATTTTATTTAGAGCACAATACACAAGGAATTGCAAAGAATATTCTAATCAGGAAGGATATAGAGGATAAGTCATAATTGTGATATGAATCTACAATTTAGTTGCTCCATCAATTAGGTCAATCATTATTACTCTAGATAAAAATTGTAGTAGTGTAGAAATATTTTAACAAAGTTGACTTAACTATGATTTTGTAAATTCTCTAAGTAGGTGGCATTTCTAGATTGAAGTTTTTTAAGACCTCTAACAAGGTGACTCCTAATAGGGTGATACAAATCCTTTAGCAGGGTCACAACTAATAGTGTATTTTGTAGCCTTTAATAGGGTTGGCTCCTAACAGGGCTCACTTCAAAAGAGTGCAAAGTTGTAACTAGTTGCATTGGTGGTTTTCGCAAATTATGTTTCCATGTAAAATTTTGGTGACTCATGTGTTCATGTTATTTTATTATTATTTTATCTTTATGCAACTAAGTTACTAAAGGTTAATACACATCATTAACTTAAGATTTCTTTGTTAACCAAGTTACAATGAATATCTAGTTCTAACTGAGCTATGAGTTAAAAGGAAGTTTGTATTGACATAGAAGGGATTTGGATTTTTTTTAGTGGTAAATGGGTCATTGCTCCCCTCTCAGTTACTCTTCTTACATTTCCAAAAATTTGTATTAGAGATTTTGGTGCGCATAGGAAAGGTTTCAAGGACTTAAGATAAAGATCAAGATGTTTTATAGAAGAGAGATTCTTAACTTGAAGAGACATAACATAATCTCATGATGTTGCATTTGGGAACCATTGGAGATACATGCTTAAAATTCCTAAAGAACTAGTATGTGTCACCTCCTGATCCTTTGACTATGGAGAAGATGGTAGATAAAAATAATCACAACATAATGATGATTGACATTGCTTCTACTCTCAATTATGTTCAATTTGATGAAGTCAAATATTTTACTATTGCTCATGAAATGTGGAAAAAAATACAAAAGATCTATGGAGGAGATGAAATTGTTAGGAGATCTAGAAAAGAAACTCTAAGAGGCCAATTTGTTTAGATGAAAATGAGAGAAGATGAAAATATTGCAAAATAAAGTAAGATAATCAATTCAAGTGTGAGTGCAATCAGAGCTTCAATAGGAACAATAGAAGATACAATAGTAGTTGGAAAGTTATTAAGAACCCTTCCTTCTATTTATGTAATTAGAGTTTCAACTATTCAAGAGATGAGATGTGATCCCAAAAGTGATATAGCTTTGGATGAACTAATGGGAAGGTTAACAACTTTTGAGTTGGATAACTTTGATAGCTATCTTCTTGGATCTCACAACATAGAACCAACATTCAAAGCCAACCTAACCCTTGGTAGAAAATGAGAAAACTCAAAAGGAAAATAGTTTAATAGTAAAGAAGAAAAAAAAATCCAATGATGACCTTGAATCCATTGAAGCCCTACTTGCACAAAGGTTACCAAAAGAAAAAGTTAAATATAAAGAAAAAATTTCATTGATTTTTTTTTCTTCTGAATAAGTTGGTCACATTTTTGTAAGGTGTCCAAACAAGGAGATTAAAGATGACATAAAATATAGCAAGTTCAAAGGAAGATAGATTTCAAAATCTAGAAAGAATGCAACTGAAAAAGGTAAGAAATCTTGTTATATTACTAAAGATTTTGATAGTGATGATGAAGATGAAATGGTATATATTTCTAATAAAGATGAATTAGATGATGGGGATAATAAGAAGATGGAACTTATTTCTCATGTTAGTAAGGATGACACATGGATAATATATAGTGGGTGTTCTCACCACATGATTGGTGATAATACTAAGTTTGAACACTTGGAGCACTATGATGGTGGAAGTGTTAAATTTGGAAATAATAAACCATGTTATGCGAAGGGAAAAGGTTGCATTGCATTGAGTCATAGAACCAATTGTGATAATGCCTACTAGGTTGAAGGACTGAGACATAATTTTGTATGTGTGGCAAAGCTGAACAACATTGGATTCAAGGTAGAATTCATAAATGGGAAGGCTAGGCTTCTAGATGGTAAAGGAAACTTAGTTGGAACTAATAATTAGACAAAAGATAATCTATTCTATATAAATCTCATTGAAAGATCATTCTTCTTGGAACATGGAGAGAAAAGTTGGTTATGGAATAAAATGATGTGTCATGTAAACTCTGATAATCTAGCTACTATAAGCAAGAACAAAAGAATAAGAGGTATTCCAAATCTGAAGAAACCTTAAATGGGCATGTGGAAACAATGTTAGATTGGAAATATGGGTAAATCTAGCTTCTAAAGTAAGAATTTCATAATTGAATAAGTCCTAGAACTTGTTCATACATATCTTTTTTGACCAATTGGTACAAAAAGATACACTAGAGAAAAATTCTTCATTTTGCTTGTTGATGATTATTCTAGGATGATGATAGTAATGTACTTGAAGGAGTAGACAAAGCAAGAGAATTCATCTCTAATGAATTCAATGAATTATGCAATAAAAAAGGAATAAAAAGATAAGTATCCATTGTGTACCTCAGTAGAATGACACTGTATAAAGAAGAAATAGATCCATCATGGATTATGCAAGAACACTGAAGATAGAGAAATGTGTTACAACCAAAAACTGGAAGGAAGCAATCTACACATTAGTTCATACCTTGAATAGAGCTCAATTAAAGAAATGTATAGACCAAAAATATTATGAATTATATGGAATGGCTATAAATAGGTAATCTCTATTATTTCAAAGTATTTGGAAGAAAATTTTATATCCTAAAAGTGACAAGGAAAGGAAAACTTGATGTGAAAAGTGATGAAGACATTTTCCTATGATATTCCAACAAGAGAAAATCATATAAATGGTTGAATCTCACTACTCACTAGGTTATAGAAAGTGTACATGTAAAAATTTATGTGTGTGTAGAAAAGAATGAAGAGAAAAGAAATAAGGAACTTAAGGATTGTACAAAATTTTTCTACTTTGAGCCTTATACATTATCTAGTGTTCAGTAGATTACCCCACCTGAGTCACCCAAGTTGAGAGTGTCAACCGAGTTACATCTAGTGCAAACTAAGTTGTAGTTAGTTCAACCAAAGCTAGAGATAGCTCAAACTAAGTCCCAAATAGAGGAACCCAAGTCATAGTCTATGGGAACTAAGTCTTAGTCAACAAAAAATGACTAAAATTTGGATATTCATAGAACCTTTGAGCATGGTGAACCAAGTGGACCCAATCCAAAATCTAGAAGTAAGATACTTGTACTTGCTAGATATGTCAAAAGGCATTATGCACCTAAGAAAATAATTGGAGATTAAACATGAGACACAATGACAAGGAAAAAATTAAAAGGAACATTTTTGCTTACTGAATTTGAAGCTAGAACTTTTAAAAATGCATCAAATAATGAATGTTTGATATAGGCAATGAATGAAGAAATTGAGCAAATTGAAAAGAAAAATACTTTCACTCTTGTTCCTAGACCCAAGGACAAACATTTAATTGGTACAAAGTGGGTATTAGGAAACAAATCGAATGAAAATGGTGACAAATCAAGGAATAAGATAAAGCTAGTATGCAAAGGATATGCTTAAGATGAAGCCATAGACTATGGAGAAACAATTGCTCTTTTTTCTAGACTTGAAGGAGTCAAAACACTACTTTCATATGTTGCATTGAAAGAATTCAAAGTGTATCAAATGGATGTAAAATTAGCTTTCCTGAATGGAATTCTAGAAGATAAAGTCTACATGATCAATCTAAAGGTTTCATTGATCCAAATAAAAGAGACATGGTATGTAAGTTATAGAAAGATTATATGGTCTAAAGCAAGCTCCTAGAGCATGGTATGAGAGACATAATGGATATATGGTAAAGATTAGTTTTCAAAGAACCAATGATAACAATAGTCTAAATATTAAAGAGGGACCACAGAACAAGATTTTGTTAGCAGAAATATTTATGGATGCTATTCTATTTACAAGTCATGATGACTTATGTAAGTCATTCTCTAAAGAAATAAGAAAAGAATATGAAATGTCAGTGTTTGAAGAAATAAAATTCTTTATTGGTTTGTAGGTTCATCAAATGAAGGATGGCATTTACATTACTCAGTCATAATATGTCAAGGAGATATTAAAGACCCTTGGAGTGGAAGATTCCAAACTAGTTGGAAAACCTATGTCTACTAGACATAAGCTATCCAAGAATGATGATTCAAAAGAGGTAAATCAAACTACCTATAGATATATGATTTGGGAACTTCAGTATGTTATTCATGGGTATGTGCAAGATCATAGCGTGCCAAAAAGTGGTGATCTAAAAAATATGTATTTATAAGATGCCTTAAAGCATTTCAAAATATATTCCAACATTTTTCCCTCCCATCCTAATACTAAAAAAAAAAATTAATACCTTTATAATTGCTAATATATCTTTGGATACCAAACCCACATGGTGACCTTTAAAACCATCCCAAAAATATATTTTTGGCCTATTTTTGTGTGTTTTTTACATCAAACATGTACCTGATTACTTTTTCAAACCCTAATTTGGTGAAACAAAAGGGTTTCTTAAGAATGTTCTTAGCTTTCCACAAATGCAATTTCTATCAAATTACAAGTTCAGTAAGTAATTATTACTTATTTTAAAAAAGAGTTACGTATAAAGTGTAGATTGACACACTGATTAAAAAACAATTATAACTTTCAAATGGTACAACATTTTTGAAATCCAAAAGATGCATCATATTCTATGCTTCTTCTAATATAAGGGGAAAAAATTAAATCAAATTTTGCAGAGTTTTGAATTAGTTATGGTGGTCAGACATGAGAGTTTTTAATTCCAGAAATACTATGGCAGAAAATTCATAATTAATTATTCATTTTGAATAAAAGTACGCAAAAAATATGTGTCACATCTGTGCATGAGTCTACTTATTATATATAAAATCTTATTGAAAAATATTATCATTTAATTTTGATTAAGATGATAGGACATATGTCTACTTCTTATTTTTATCTTGAAATTTGTTACTAGTGCATTAAAATTCAAAATTTTGACCAATAAATTTTTCTTTTTTCAAATAAGGCCTAGTATTTTAGAAACTAAATTCAATTTCCTAGAGATTCTTTTCTCTCAACTTTTTGATAGAAAGTTCATAACAACTTGAAAATTGCACCTCAAGTTGACATAACCTTGATTTAATAATTTTTCATTGCCACTTAAGGGTATAGATTGGCTAACCATGATCCTACACATACCCTTATACAAGACCTGATATTGCATTAATAGTTGGTATAGTTGCAAGATTCTCTACAAATCCCAAAAAAAATTATATAATGGAAATTAAAAGAATTATGAGATATCTAAAAGGCACTTAGGACTATGGTCTATGGTACAAGGGAGGAGGAAATTTTGAGTTAAAATCCTTTACTCATGTTGATTGGGCTAGAAGCATTGATGAGATGAACAACTATAGTGGCATTTGCTCTTGGAAATAGGTTAGTATCTTGAACAAGAAAAAAGAATAATTGCATCTCTCAATCTACAACAGAAGTAGAATATGTTGTTGTAGTAGTTAATTGCTCCAACATAATGTGGATAAAGAAATTGTTATCAGTAATAAAGGAAGAAATCAAGGATCTAGTGGTTATCTATTGTGATAACACAAGTTCAATTAATATATCTAAAAATATCATTATGCATAGCAAGACAAGACACATTGCAATCAAGCATCATTGTTTGAAAGAATTAGTTAAAGATAAAGAGGTCAGGTTAGAATATCTTAACACAAAGGAGCAGGTTGCTGACATATTTAGAAAACCATTACTTATGGATGTATATATTTTATCTAAGAGGAAAGTTAGGGTTTATTCCCTTATCTAATGGTCACTAGAATACACATTACTAATGCATCAACCAAACTACCTTGAAGATCTATCAAGTTGATGCAAAGAAGTCAAAGCTCATTGCATATGAATTAGTAAATCAAGTACACTATAAAACCACTATGTCAAGTCTTTGGAAATTGATCTCAAAGGGGGAGAGAAGCATGTCATATATTCAGTAAGGGAGAGATTGATTTAATGAGAGAAGAATCAAATGTAGTAATTTGCAAGAGCAAGAACCTGATCTAGTTGAGTTTAAAGATAATATGGCAGAGAGATAATCTTAGAGGGAGTTCTCATCAATGGATGGAGAATTAGAATAAAACTAAGGATATTATAAAATCTCATAAATCATTTTGATTGCTCTAATTTTTCTTTCTTTAATGACATGTTGTGTTTGCATCAATGCCAAAGAGGGAGATTATTGATAACAATTATTTAATTGTATAATGTCATTCACGTTAGACAAATTTTATGCTCTAACAAAACACTACTAGTTGGAATTGAGTTCAGAAGAATCCCATATTAGTCGAGCATAAGTTCAGAAGAAGCATCAGTTCATGGTTCCTTGAGTAAATTGAGTTAGGTTAGTTACCAAAGGAATTCAATATAAACCAAGCCAGGTTAATTACCAAGTATCTTAGTGCTAATCGAATGAGTTGGTTCTTAGTTTTTGCTAACCTACAATAGATTAGTTTTATTTATTAGTTGGATTGTGCAAGTTGACTCAGTGGTTGTTATTTTTTTATTTGAAATTTTACTCAAATTGACTTGACATTGAATTTCATATCTATGAAATGTCAATATGTGGATTGAGAAATGAGAAAAGTGGCAAAGAAGACAAGATGCGAATAAAGAAGGATATTTGATTTAAAGTAGAGTAGCCAAGAAGATTGAAAAAATATTCTAATTAGGGAGGATCTAGATGATAAGTCAGATTAGTGATCTGAATCTGCAATTCAATTGTTTGGTCAATCAAGTTAATTATTTTTACTCACTAACAATTGTAGTAGTGAAGAAATTTCTTAATAGAGTTGACTTAATAGTCATTTTATAAATCCTCTAACTAGGTGGCATTTCTATATTGAAGTGTATTAAGACCTCTAATAAGGAAACTCCTAATAGGGTGATACAAATCCTTTAATAGGGTCATTGCTAGTTGTGTGTTTTGTAACCATTAACAATGTTGGGTCATAACAAGGATGACTTCAAAAGAGTGAAACAAGATCGGAGTTAAAAGGAAGTTTGTATTGACATCTAAGTGATTTGGAATTATTTTAGTGATAATTGATTCATGCCTCCCCTCTCAGTTACTCCTCTTATATTTCCAACAACTCATATTAGTAGCAATATGGATATCTAAAACCAATCTATTTCTCTCTCCCTCCCTCTCTCCCTCCCTCATGCTTTTCCCCTCATACTATAAGGGGGGTGAGAGATGAGGTAGAGATACAATAATAATAATAATAGAGAGAGAGAGAGAGAGAGAGAGAGAGAGAGAGAGAGAGAGAGAGAGAGAGAGAGAGAGATGATTATTAATAAGAGATTTTAAGAGGGTGGAGAAAGGAAGAAATTGAGAAAGGGAAAAGGGAAAGTAAATGGAGGGAAAGTGAGATAAAATAGATATATCTTGAGAAGGGGGAAAATTAGTGATAAAAAACTAGACATAAATAATGATGGGAGAAGAGAAAGGGGGGAGGGGAAGACATACATAAGGTAGAGATAGAAGATAATACTATGGAATTGTAGGTTAGAGAGAGAGAGAGAGAGAGAGAGAGAGAGAGAGAGAGAGAGAGAGAGAGAGAGAGAGAGAGAGGGGGGGGGGGGGGGGAAGGGAAATAAATGTAATATATCTTGATAAAGGGGAAATTGGAGATATAGAAAACTAGACATAAATAATGATAAGTGAAGAGAGAGGGTGGATGGGAAGAGAGGCATACGGTAGAGATAGAAGATAATAGTAGGGAATTGTAGATCAAAGAGAGAGAGAGATATTAATTATGACATGAAATAAAAAGAGGTAGGGATGAAAAAGGTTAAAGAAGAGAGAGTGTACCTATTACATAGTCTTCATAAGATTTAGAATATTCTATTACAATGTGAGCTATACCAATTATTAATTGCTAACCAAAGTTTAATCTTAGCCTTAAACCTAATAAACTCTAAATCAAATAGAAACCTAACCTTAACACTAAATTAAATTAAACACCAAATAATTGTAAACTTAATCAAAATTATACTTATACTAAATATAATTAAATTGTACCCATAACCAAATTATACCTTACCCTATAAATAAATATTGAACGTTTCCCTAAACCTAATTGAATAATAAACTATCTACTAAAATATATTAAGCACTAACCCTAATTTGAATTGAATAATAAACCAACTCAGACAAGAACCCTAACCTAATTAAATAGCACACCATATTTAACCCTAATCTATACATAAAATAGTAATTTAATTTGATACCCTAAGTTTTATTTGATATATAATCATATAAAAATTATCATTCAATATTAATCTTAACACCAACATAAAGTCAAAGTGTGATTTTATTCTTATAACATGTCCCTCTGAATGCTACTGGTTATATATCTATTATATAATATATAATAGAGATAAAGAAGACCTATAGATATCAAGGCTTTAAATTTCTTTTATAAAAATTTACATTTAAAAATTAAAGCCTTGACATCTCTAGGATATATATATATATTGAAAGGAACCTAGCACAAAATTCCTCATGTCTCATGCAATGCTCCATGGCATGCCTATTTATGCCTATTGGTAGTTAGCATTCTCTAGGTATTTTATGTATTATATGTGTGCTGCAACATTCAACTCATGTGGTAACCCTTTCTCTGCAACTTTTTCCTATTTTTCCTACTCATGAGTTTTTTTGAATTTTGGATGAGTGTGGATGCTCCCGAGGGGCCAGGCCTAGCCTTGGACCCCTGCCCAGATCTTCTCCTCATTCTACTCATGACTAGGGTTACCCAGGGGAATGTTGATGTCATTTATCTTGTTTGGGGGATGCCAACTGAGTCAACAACTTTGCTAGTGGACTAGGAGTTCCATTCGAGTTGTTCTAGGGCTCAATTGGTGGGCCAAGAGATTCAAACAAGTCACAACAAGGCTCTAGGTTGGAAGGAAGTGGTCCTTGGAAAGAAGGAGGCTCTCATCCCGATGGAAGCTCCCAAAGTGATTAGTAGTGATGAGGAAGTGGAGATTGTGGTTTTAGATAGCTTGGTTGATAGTGTGTCTCCCAATCTGCAACTCTGCCTCATTGGCAGATTTGTTTCCTTTTGTCCATTGATTGAGATGGTCAGGAAGTGGGTGAGTCAAATGTGGAAGTTGAAGGTAAGTGTTATGGTCTCAGCTATGTAGGGAGGCCTATTCTACTTTAAGTTTAAGGTAGCAGAAGATATGACAATGGTGATGGTAGGCTCCTGGTCATATGGAAAACATAGTAAAGTGGTGGCTAAATGGCATCCAACATTAGATATGCCAAAAGAACTAAATATGATGGCTCTAGTCTTGGTTAGGTTACTAGGCCTTCCTCTTGAGTTCTAGGATGAAAGGATCATGAAATATAGTGGAGATTCCTTTGGACACTTTATGGAGGTAGATTTGGTCACTTTGTAGAGATCTCGACTTGTCTTTATGAGGTTTAGTGTTAATGTGGTAGTGGGTACTTTCTTACCTGAGTCTATCATCCTAAGTTCGAAATGGGGTAAGAAGATTCGACCCATTCTTTATGAGAACATAGGTGTGTTTTGTTAGAAATGCTCATGTTTTGGGCATTTGTTTGTCAACTGTAAGAAGTCAGATAGAATGGCTGAGGAGAAAATTGAGGGTGATCCTATAATAGGAGTCCCTCCTCCTCCTAAGGTCTCAAGGGTGTTGGATAGGCCTATTGAGGGAAGAAATAAGGTGACTCTCTCTCTAGGAAGGGAACTTGAAGAAAAGAATCCTCAAAAGGATAAGGATAAGGAATTGACTCCCCCTCCTAGGGGGGTGCTAAGTAATAACCTTGATGATGGGTTAGGGAGGGTAAGACTAGAGGAGCTGGAGGGGAGGCCTGGTTCAGTCTAGAGGTTAGAGTTATTTTGCACATAGGAAGGGGAGACAAAGGGTTTGGAGGAAGGAGAAATTGATTCTTTCCCCTTTTTACAAGGTATTGAGGAGCTTCTCGGTATCCCTCTAAGGAACTTGGTGATGGCGGATGTCTTTTTAGGGGGCACTAACAAGGCAGTGGAGAATAGAGAGGTGAATGATGGGGTTGAAAGAGAGGCTTCCAGTGTGCTTTGCTAGAATGAGGAGGAGCTGCCAATTAAGATGGTGGAGTTTCCCTAGCTGGATGATAAAGAAGAGAAGTGGCAAACACAAAGAAGATAGAAAAGGGTTTCAAGGAAACTGGAAGTGATCATTGAGTTGAGGTTGGATGTAGGAAATTCAGGTAAAAAAACTAAGAAAGCCAAGCAGATGGCTAGGGAGGTGGAAAGTGTCAGGCAAGCCACTTTGGAATCCTTAACAAAAGGCAAGAAATGATCTTTCTTTCTTGGAATATGAGGGGGTTGAATATGTTAGATTGTGGTGACTGATCAGGAAAGTACTGTACATACTTCATAAAGTAGCCGACATGGTAGCCGACATATTATGGTCGACATATGGCCGACATGTTATAACCCTAAAGTGGTTTAATACTTGTATAAAAAGGGCTTAGGGTTGGGTATTTTATATATGTGGTGATACGAAATTGGTTCTTGCGGCGGTATTGAGCTATAAGGGATTACAGATTGTAATCAGTTTGTAATCATTGGATTGTAATAAGATCGGACTTGCTGTTTGGTGGACGTAGCCCAGGGATTGGGTGAACCACGTTAAACTTGGTGCCTTGTGTTCATTTTTGTGTGTTCTATTATTTTCTATTATTGGTTATATTTGCATGTAGTTTTTATTTCTGTCTGTGGTTTATCCTAACAGAATAGCCCTCATAAGTAGTTTTCACTCAAACAATAGCTAGCAAACCAAAAAATTGATTTCCTATTTGTCCAGAAGGTTAAAATGTCTATGGTTAACTTGGTTGATATGGCAAGTTTTTTTTGGCTTGGGGTGAATTTTTTCTATAGTGAAGTAGAAGATGCTTTAGGAGGCGTGGCAACCTTCTAGAATCCAGATGCTGGTAATGGTAGTCTTATCTATAGCTCAATGTTCTATCTTATTACTGAGCATAGGATACGTGATATGAAATGGAATATTATTAATGTTTATGCCCCAAACACAAGAAATGGTAGATATAGCTTATGGGAGGAGCTATTAGTTTTTATTTCTCAAAATAAGAACACTTTTTGTATGGGAGATTTTAACTTGCCTCTATACCCTTCAAACAAAATTGGAGAAATGATTGATTTTATTGATAGTATGAAGCATCTAGCTGACATTATAAATAATAATGGTCTTTTGGATATGGAGATGTGTAGAGTGAAGTTTACATGGTCAAATAATAGAAAAGGGGTTGACTTGATCCAAGTTAGACTAGATAGACTTTTGGTCCCAATAGGGTGGGAAGGATTATCTTCCTCCTCTCTTACAAGACTACTCAGGATAGTTTTGGATCACACCCCAATCCTTTTTAATTGTAAAAAAGATTCTTTGAGGGGCCCAAGACCTTTTAGATATGAAATTATGTGGCAATCCCATCCTAACTTTATCTCTAGAGTGGTTGAGTGGTGGCAGATAAGAATAGAAGGGACAATGATGTATCAGCTCTCTGTTAAACTTGACAATGTAAGGAGAAATGTGGTGCCCTAGAAAAAAAGGTTTTTTAGGGACATCTTTAAGACTGAGGTGGAGGTGGAAGGGAAGTTAGTGGAACTTTAGAAAGCTATGGGGGAAGGAACACCAATAGATAACATGATCCATGAAGAGGGGAACTACATGAAAGTTTGGAAGGAAGCTTTGAGTAGAGAGGAGATTTATTGGAAACAAAGATGAAGGGAGTTATGGCTTAAAGAGGGGGATAGGAACATTGCATTTTTTCATAGATCAACTTTAATCTATAGAAGGAGAAACACTATTGATAGCATTAAAGATGACAATGATGTGAAGTTGAACAAACCTAAAGAGATAGTGAACTAGGCAATAGCTTACTTTAGGAATTCCTTTAAGGAGGAATAGAGGGACTTTAGAAAGGAGGATCAGCAGTGGCTAATTGATTCTATGCCCTCGATGATCTCACTAGAAGAGACTGAAGAGCTTGTGTAGATGGTGACTAAGGAGGAAGTCCATAGAGCGGTGTTTTTCATGAAAGCCTATAAATCCCTGGGTCCTGATGGTTTTCCACCAGCATTCTTTTAGAATTTTTAGGAGTTAACCAAGTTAGATCTCCTTTGGACAACCTGTGACTTCTTTAGGATTGGGAAGCTACTCCAACAACTCAATAAAACCTTCATTGTTTTAATTCCCAAGGTGAAAGACCTAGAGGTTCTATTTGATTTTAGACTGATCAGCCTTTGTAACACCACCTACAAGATTTTCTCTAAAATTTTGGTGAATAGGTTGAAGCCACTACTACATAAGTTTAATAGGAAAACCTAGAATAGGTTTTTCTTGGGAAGACAAATCTTGGATGCTACAATAACAATGCATGAAGTTTTGTACTCTATGGAGAAAATTGGTAATCTTGGTATCACCCTGAAACTGGCTATCTCTAAGGCTTATGATAGGGTCAATTGGACATTTATGTACAAAGTTATGGAGAGGATTGGTCTAAGCCAGAATGTTATTACAATGGTAAAATCAATGGTAGAAACTGTTAACTATTATGTGATGGTTAATGGGTCATCATGTGAAAAATTTAGGGTAGAGACAGGACTTAGGTAGGGTGACCCTATCTCTCCCTACTTGTTCATTATGGTGGTTGAAGTTTTAGGGAGAGCGTTCATGAGGAAGTGGGAGGGGGGGATAATCAAAAGGATTAAACTTGCATCCACTTTACCTCTAGAAGTGATCCAAAAATTTGTGGATGAAGCCTTCCTTAGTGGGGAATCCTCGGTGGGTGAAGCAAGAGCTTGGAAGTTAGTGATGGATATTTATGCTATCAATGCAAGACAAAAGATCAACTTTGACAAAAGTAAACTGTTCTTCTTTAATACCCCTCTAGACCTTCAAGAAAGGATTGTTAATATTCTTGCTTGTAATGTTGTTGAGCTACAAGATACTTATTTGGGTCTTCCTTTAACTATGAAAGAGGTTAGTGTTGACTTCTAGAATAGCATTTTGGAAAGGATGGAGAAGAATCTGATTGGATGCAAAGGCAAAACTCTGAGTAGTGTTGGTAAACTACACCTTCTAATCTCCTCTCTATAAGGATTACTAGTGTACTTCCTTTCCATATTCAAAATTACTCAATGTATGGCCAATAAATTAGAAAAAATTCAATGTAATTTCCTTTGGTCTAAGGGAAGTGAGAAGATAAGATTAAACTTGGTCAGCTAGGATTGAGTTTGTAAACCTAAGCATAGGGGAGGTTTGGGAGTGAAGAAGATGAATGATTTGAAAAATATGATTCTCACAAAGGTGGGGTGGAATTTGATGAAGGAAGACTCTAATTGGTGTAATATAATGAGAGCTAAGTACCTTGGCAATCCTAATTTCTCTCATTGTACCTAGAGAAATGATCTTCCTATGGGCTCCAATATTTGGGGTAACATCATGAGAAATAGAACCCTTTTGAGGGAGGGTGTAAGGTGACTTGTGGGGAATGGTAACTAGATCAATTTTTGGGAGGATCCATGGCTTACAAATAAACCTTTGTCAAGAACTAAGTTTGGATCCCTTCAATATAACATCCAAGATATGGGGGGTAGAATGGCTGTGGATTATATTGGCCTAGGAAGAAAATGGAAGAAGATGAGGTTGCAACAAAATGACTTGATAGGAAGGGCACTGACTGATGAGCTAAAAATCTAATGTTTTATAAATCCCTTGAACCTAATGATTAGGGAAATGTTTGGTTTAACCATTTAATCCCAAAAATCAACATTTTTTAGTTGACCACTATCCATGGGAAAATTCTCACTATTGACAACTTGAGGAAGAGGGGGTTCCAATTACCTAACAAGTGTTGTATGTGTAAGAGGGAGGAAGAGAGCATCAACCACCTATTCCTACACTACACATTTGCTTCTAAGGTGTGGAGGGAAATCCTCTAGAAGTTTGAGGTGAATTGGGTGTTCAATGTAGAGCAGGGGCATTTGGTAAATTGGTAGGGCCCCTTCATCTACCCCCTGCTTATCAACTTGTGGAAGATTATTCCCCCCAAAGTGTGCTAGGGTATTTGGAAGGAGTGAAATAATAGGGTGTTCAAGAATGAGGAGAGGAAATTGAAGGTCATGGTTGATATAGTCTCCAAATTGATAGTTGATAACATTAGATGCTACAATTAGAGAAAACTAACGTTCCCCACTTCTACCCTAGACGTTAGAATTGCGACATGCTGGTCATTGATGTATTGGATTATGGATAGTAGAAACTCTAATCTTATGGCTAGAAAGAGAACTCCATGGAAACCCTTGCCAACTAACTAGGTTAAACTTAATTTTGATGGTGCGGCCAGAAAGGAGGGATCAGCGGGGTGAGGGATTGTCAGAGACTACAAGGGAAGGATGATGCTAGCTTATGTTAGTACATTAGGGAAATTTCAAATAATTTTGGAGAAGTGATGGATCTATACTAGGGTTTAAATTTTTTCTTGAGTGTGGGGTGGTAGGATGTACAAGTTGAAGGCAATTCTAAAGTCATTATTGAGATAGTTAAAGGTAATATGCGGGAGGGATGGGCTATCAAAAGTATTATTAATGATATCAAGTACCTATTAGCCACCCTCAATAGATTTGATTTGAATCACATTTTTTAGGAGGGAAATAGCACAACTAATGGCATGGTAGTGGTTGGCTTAAAACTATAAGGGCTAAGAGGATGGAGGAATTTGAATGCTTTGCCAAATTTGATGAGGGAGTTAGTGAATAAGAAAATAAATAATGATGAATCCTAGCTGGTTACTTTTTATAATGTTGTTGAGCTGGCAAGGTCAAAATGTACTTGATGCTTATGTGGTAAGGAGAAAAGGGTTGAGTATGATCAATAATTATACCTCATGGCTCAAAAATTGGAAGTCTAAAATGGGGAATATTTTATTCATTTCCCTTTATGGAACATCGTACACTGTGTAGAAAAAGGATTTATATTTTATAGATTTGTGGCATGTTGGGAATGATGGAAACAATTGAGGGGAAGATCATGGTGGCCAACTTGTATCTTTCTCACCAATTTGGCAGGTTCCATCATTACTATTAAATGTAATTATAATCACCATTTATGGGTTTATTTTTCTAAGAGTGAAGTATTTTTTAGGGTCTAGGTTTTGAATAGAGAGAGAGGAGAGGAAAAAATTATAGAGATGGGAGGTGACCTATTACGCATTGAATTGGCTATGATCAATGATAGTGTGAGGAAGCCCTTGGTCTAGTACATTCTGTGAGAGGGCAATTTTGTCCCTTTCATGGAGACCCTCAATGGTCATGATGAGAATTGTTCTATGTAGTTTGTTAACTCATGGGAGAATCACAAGCTGACCATTAATGGTATTTCATTTCATGTTTCAGAGGAGGTGATTGCTATGGTGACGAGGGGAAGAAAATGGAAAAAGGTGAAATGGGTGACTGATGAAACTAGTCTACAAATTTTCTTCAAGGATGGTGAGGAACTAGTTCAACACAGAGGGGGTTTCATGAGGAAGAAGCTACCTGACCCATGGAAAAAGTTTTGATTGATTTTGATGAAATATATTACCCTAGAAGAAAAGTATGGAGTTTTCTACTACTACCATTTTCCTCTTCTTAATCATTTTAGACATCATGATTTTATTTCAATTCCCTTCTTCCTATTGCATGATCTTAAAGATTCTATTGTGGATGTGAAAGATAAAATAGGAAGGGGGGTTAACTTTCCTATTCTACACTAGGGTCTAATTTTTAGGTTGTACCAATTTCACCTTGCCTTGGTCCCCCCTAAGATTATGGAAGTTGATATTTATATTCACCCAAACCCCATGCCTCAAATGGTCCCCCTTAGAATTATTGGTCCTAGATACCCACCCGTTAGCCTTCTTCCGGTGGGTCCCCAGTTAATCCCTCCCTTAAGGGGAAAAAAGGAAAGGGTAAGGAGAAAATGCAAATGGAATCAGAGGATGAGGAGAGAGGGGGAAGGAGGAGGTCAAGGAGGTTGGCTAAGTCTTAGGCTAAGAGGAAGTTAAGGGAGGGAGCCTCATAGGAGGAGGAATTAGATTCTGAGGATACAGGCTACTACAAAAGAAGAATGAAGGAGAAAACTATTAACTTTGGTAAGGGAGGTTCCGAGGGGGTGGAAGAAGAGATTTTTTATTCTTCTTGGTCAATCTCAGGTAATCACAAGGAGAATAAGGAGGTGTCACATGTCTTGGAGATGGTGGTGCCTGGGTGTGTGGACCTTACTAAAGATTAATTCCCTGTAACGGTGGATGGGATGCCTTCCCCCATTATGATATCCTCCCCTATTAAGGAAGATTCTAAAGTGGCTAATAACCCCCTTATTGTATACGATATGCAGGCTAGTAGGGATGGACATTTGGGTGTCTTGAATAAGGCTGGTAATGTGCTATAGGAGAGAATTCAAGCACTTAAGGAAAGAATGGGACTGTTAACCAAGTTTGCAGTTAAAGTCACTCATGTGGCAGCTACCACTTTGTGCCTGTTAAGGGATGCAGAAGGGGACTTTCCCAGGGAGGACTCCAAGCTGCTTTATGAATTCTTGGTAGAAGACTATGTGAATGTCCTCCTAGGGAAGAAGGAGGTCAAGAAATCTAAAGGGCTCCCCCACTTCTTCTTTTTTGCATGTTGTTAATTTTCTGGTTTACATACTTTTTTTGTTTTAAGGTTGTCACACCTTTGTTTTTGTTAAATGACTTATGTTGGCTAATAGGCATTTTGTTTAAAGCCTTTAAATATCTTTATAATTTTAGTTTAAACTTATATTGCTTGTTAATAGACATTTTATTTAAAGCCTGTAGTTATTATAGCATAAAACTTCTATTTTTGTTTTTAAAATCATTAGGGGTTAGTTTTGTTTTGATAGCTATCTGCAGGTGGTCGTCCAACTAGTTGTAATGGGCCAACCCCCTTGTTTTGGCTTCTTTTATTTCAAAAACATTTTACATATATGCATCTAATTCAATTGCATGAGAAGAAAAGTAAATAATAGGTGAAGATACAATATTATTTCTCCATATTTTTTCACTTTCATTTTTCTCATGCAAAAATTCAAAGCTTCTCACTTGTCTTTTACATAGTGTGATTTTTGTTGTTTTTCTTTTTATGCAGATGGATTTTTTTGGAAGATGAAAGAGAGATTGTGGAAGGTAGCTTTGATGCAATTGTAAAAGCTAACTTCAATTCTTTCTTTTCAAGGAAAACTAGCTCTTGAATACAAGCTACAATGCCATGCCCATAAACATTTTTAGTGTAACTGCTTTTTTCTTACCTTGTTTTCTATTAGAATTATTTTTGAAATTTGCATAATATTTTTTTTCAATACAATTTGTTAAAATAATATAATTAATTTTTTTAGTCTTCATTTCTCAAAAATATAGATAAATTTATACTAGTCAAATATAATTTTGAGGTTCTTAGAAACATAAGAATCATTGTTGAATCCAATATTCTTTCCAATTTCTAATACTTCATGTTTATGTCTGTGTGCAGTTGATGCATTTAAAACGAGCGGATATCTATATAGAGTCATTTTTGTTGGGTTTTTTTGGATTGATCTTTTTACATTGTCAAATTTGTACAAGTACCAACAAATATTAAAGTAGGAATTTTGTAAATTTATTGAAAAATATTACATAGTTGAGGAAAATTTATTACATGGTAAGATGTTAGATTTTAGGTTAAAAGATTTTGATCTTTAGATTTAGTAGAAATTGTGTAAATTTATTGTTAGTGAAAAACATTTTAGTTTCATTTTCCAGTTCTAAATGTTTATAGGCATAGTTTTGTTAGAATTTTTTTGTCATTAAACTAAATGTATGAGAGTTGATCTACTTGTAGGCTTCACAAAATACTAGTTGTGAGTAGAGATTACTGTCTGGTGGAAGTAGTCAGTCCACAACCTCTGTTAAAGTTTATGAGAAATGACTAAGATATCATAAATCGAGAAGTGAGGCTCAAATTAAAAATGCTAACTAATCAAATTTGACTAATTTTTTAATCTGAAGTTAATATTTTTTTTAAAGTACAAACTATTAGTAAAATTTTCACTAATAGAAACCTGAGAATTCTTGAAACCATGATATAAGATACTGCAACTTTTTTTTTAGCATCCAAATGTTAACTATGTACATTTAATGTTATGTATGTAGACAAAGCCTTTATTTGTAATTGGCCAATTCAGCTTCCTTGGTAATTATATGTTTTTTATATTATATTATATTTCATTCATTTCCTTCTCTTTCCACTTCAGTTGAAAATTACAATTCAACTTCTTTGGTAATTATATATTTTATATTATATTATATTTCATTTATTTCCTTTTCTTTCTACTTTAGTTTAGAATTAGAAGAGTTGCAACTTTGTTACAACAAGAAACATTTTTTTTAAATTTTTTGATGAATAGTCCTATTCTATTAAAAAAATATACTTAGAATAAAATTCACAAAAAAGGGGTCGGGGGATACAAGATCACTCTGTGAGAGAGTTCAAACGACCTAAGCCAGATCTAAATACACATCATCAGCCAGAAATAACAACTATTCATAAATTAAAAAAAACATATATAGCAACCTTAGGCTACCAAAGCAGTGGCAGCCAAGGGTGGAGGATCATCTTTGTCATTGAAACCCCAATCATTAGTGGGATTGGGGGGTGGGTTGGGCACAGACTAGCCATCATCAACAGCAGCAGCAGGGGGATCAGTGGCAACCTTCGCATCTTTGACCTCAGGCCAAGGAGGAGAGATCACCAGGGCCAGGTGGGGCCATTTGCTAGCATTATCTCAACGAGTGCTAGGAGGAGGATCCGAGGACTAGCCAGAGCCACCATGGGGGGGAGGCAGAGCGACACCTCCAACTACTAGCCCCACCACTAGGAGAGCAGTGGCAGAAAGCCTGCAAGCACGGAGTGTGTGAGTGGCGGCCTCAGAATTGGCACTGCTGGTGGCAACCACGAGGCATTGAGGTGTCTGCCAAGGCATCTAGAGGTACTCGAGCCACAGTGCAAGGGGCATTGCCCTAGTGGTTGACCGGCTCTTTCAAGTGAGCAACTTCTAGGGAAACTTTGTTAGCTTGCACCTGTATCTGCATAATAACATTGTTACAAATACAACCTTTACTGTACATTGCAATGTTAACATCAAAAATCTCTGTGTGAATAAAATAGCATTTCTATCTTTCCACAAAGTAAACAAAATTTCCATCCTAAATGTATGCCAAATCTAGGAGTACTTTTTGGGAATTCTGGGGGAATCACCCAACAAGATCATGTGCCATGAAAATTGTTCAGGCCTAAAGGGCTTGAAAAACTCACGAATCTAGTGCCAGTAATGCTGTGCACATTAACAAAACTAGAAAATCTGTAGAAAGGACTTAGGCTGACCACAGAAGGGGCACCTAGGATCAGGAACCCCAAAGTGCTTGAGTCGAGGCCTTAGGGGAAGACCTTGGAAGGCAAGGAACCAAGCAAAGTGGGCGATCTTGGGCTCAGTAATAGTGCACCAGATGGTATCAAAGAATTTTCACCATTAAGAGAGCAAATATTACCAATTCCATCTCTTGTTGAGTGTGTCTACCATTGGAAGATGGGGCAAAAGCCATTGGTATCCCTTATTGGGCTTGTAGTTGGCAAATGGAGTGTTAGGATACCACTTCCAGTCATGCCACCAAGGACGACCAGACTGAATTCCCACCTTGTGCACCAAATGTATAGGGATGGAGGAAAGCAATAGGTCAAAAGTCTACTAATCTGAATGGACAAGGTGGTACTGAACCTGCATGTCTTCCCAAGTCCTAAAACTCATAATGACTCTAGAAAAGAGATCCTTGGTAGTTCTAATCTGATTTCTAGGATCTAGGACTATTATAGATAATGTTAACCAATTACATAAAGTTAATTTTAAAGCTTTAACAAAGAAAAATTAATGTAATTGCACATAAGAAAACACAAGATGAGATGATAGAAAGAGAGATAGAGACACAACACATTTGATTTCGGAGTTCATCTGAGAAGGACTACATCTTTGGGTCCAACTCCAATAGGGGGACCAATCTGATTAACTCCAATAAATCAATACAAATGATTTGTGACAATTCCCTTGAAGCACATGCAGAAAATTCCTCTATGTGCAAGAAAAATCACTAAGTCTCCAAATACATAAAATCTATATCACCATTTGCATAATTTCTCCCTTAACTTTCCTACCTCAAAAGGCCCCCTAAAGCCTCTTTTTATACAAAATATTTTCCTAAAATAGGGCAAAACAAAAAGACTCTAATAATAGGCCTTCACAATAGTCCACCTTCGAAATCAGGCCTTAGTCATTTTAGGAATTTGTCATTATCCCCTTTTTAAGGGTTAGTTTCCAACAAATCTCCTTAATTAAGAAAGGAGGAATCAGCATTGTTTAAAGATAAATAAAACTGATGCATATTATAGGCAAAGCCACTCACATGGCATGATGGCAATAAAGTCTTTTATGATAATGGAGGTCAGTGGTTCCAACCCCACACTGACCTCTTGTCTTTTACTCCAATTACCACTGCCACTAAAACCCTAAATAGAACATTTCTTAATTACATTTCAAAAGCTGTCGGTGGTGTAACGGCCACTAGCCGAATTTTAGGGGCCGGTGGTCACGAGTTCAAAACTTGGCACCGCAATTATTATTTTATTATATTTTTATTATTTTTTATTATTTTTTCCACCTCAAACTTCAATCGAACATATCTTTTGCATACGAGCTCCATTTTTGATGAAACAAATGTCCCTGGAAAGCTCTTGAGGAGATCTTCAATTTGAAATCCATTGTTGACCACTTTTGAGATGATTTTATTTTCACCTTTTGACGACCTTTGTACCTAGTTTGACCAAACTTTGACTGGCCATAACTTTTGCATATGAACTCCTTTTTCATCCATTCAAATTGCATTGGATCTAGGATTTTGAGAACTTTAAATTGGTATAGATTGTTGGAGTATTGGAGATACTTCAATTTTTGATGAAAATATCCCCAGGATCAAGCCTCCCCACTGAGAAGCTTTCAGACCACCGAAAGTTTGATTACTCAGAAAGTAGGTGAGGGTATTTCTCCCTCACTTTACCTATCTCAATCCATTTTTCTTTTCTTGGATGCATCCCCTTCAATCCCACTCGGAGGTATTCAATTGGTCCTCTTCGTGAAGGTCTGACATTCCTGTCAAGGATGACATCTTCTGGAAATTCTATCATATACTCTGGTGAAAGATCATGAACTGATGGAACCTAAACACTGATTTCTTCATCCAAGATCATTGGAGGCTCATACAACTTCAGATTCTCAACATTGACAACTGAGTAAATTTGCATGTATGGAGGAAGATTAAGGCAGAAGGCATTAGTACCAATCTTTTCTAAGATTTCAAAAGGACCATACTTGATAGGCTTGAGCTTTCTTCCTTCACCTTGCATTCTTTCCTTACTGACATGTAACTAAACTCTATCACCAACTTGGAACTGATGATCAATGCGATGCTTATCATGGCAAGCCTTGTATTTTGCTTGGCTCTACTCCAACTATGCTTCTACTGTCTGATGGATTTCTTGGACCTTCTGGATGAACTTCAAAGCCCTTTCTGCATCATGGCGTCCATCAATGATATTGTCCTTTCCAAAAGAAAAATCCATTGGTGTTTTTGGCAAATATCCGAAGCAAGTCTCAAAAGGAGACCTCTTTGTAGAAGAGTGTGCTACATGGTTGTAAGCATGTTGCACATAGTGAAGACTTTCATCCCACAACTTAGGATGCTTGCTGCAGTAACCTCTAAGTAGATGAACCACTGTCTTGTTGACTACCTCTGTCTGTCTGTCAGTCTGTGGATGGAAGGTTGTACTCTTCTTCAGCTTGGTATCCATGAGTCCCCACAAAGATGACCAAAATTCCCCTAAGAATCAAGAATCTCGATTTGATACAATGGAAGTGGGTAACCCAAAATGAACCCATACATTTTGAAAGTACATATGAGTAGTCAGTTCAGCAGTGACTTGCTTTTTACAAGGCATTAAAATACACACTTTACTAAACTAATCAACTACTACATACAAATAATCATGACCCTTCCTAGACATAGGTAAACCTCCCATAAAGTCCATAGACACACTTTCCCATGGACGAGATGGTATAGGTAATGGTGTGTACAAACCAAATTTCCTATTACTTGGCTTACTGGTTGCACACATTACACATCCTTTTATATACTTGGTGACAGTTTCCTACATATGAGGCCAGTAACAATATTTCTACAATTGAGCTAATGTCTTACTTACCCCGAAATGTCTTGCAATCAAAGAGGTGTGTGCTTCATGGATTACATGTGCTTGTTCATCTTTAGGAATGCATAGTTTTCCCAAGTGGTACAACAAATTATCTTGCACATAGTAATCTTTCTCTTCCACATGTTTACCTTGGATTAAAGCTACATAGATATCCTTAAAATCCTCATCATTAGCATATTGTTCCTAAAAAATTTCATGAACCATAGAACTATTTTGAAGGATTATCAAAGCATTCTTAAAAGGAGGCCTAGAGAGCATATCTACTACTTTGTTGTGGGAACCCTTTTTATACTTAATTACCAAATGAAACTGTTGTAGAAAACCCATCCACCTAAAGTGTCTACTTTGTTGCAACTTAGATTGTGAGTGCAAATATTGAAGCGACTGGTGATCAGTGTGGATTATAGTCTCCTTTCCCATTAAGTAGTGCTTCCATTTTTTAACACTCTGAACTAAAGCATAAAGTTCCTTATCATAAGTAGGATAGTTACTTACTGCTCCTGAAAAAGTCTCAGAGTGCTAGCAGACTAGTTTACCTCCTTGCATGAGTACAACTCCATGGAAAACCCGCTTGCATTTGTCTCAATCTCAAATGGTTGATGTAAATCTAGTAAAGCCAAAACTGGTGCAATGCTCAACTTTTCCTTCAAAGTGTCGAAAGCCTTTTGTTGTGGACCTCCCCACTGAAAAGTTGCCTTGGTACTAGTCAACGCATGCAATGGTGATCCAATATAAGAGAAGTTTGCAATGAACTTTCTCAAGTACTGAACTGCACCTAAAAAGCTCCTGACTTCTGTAATTTTACTTGGCTTAGGCCATTTTACAATACATTCAACCTTCGTAGGGTCTACTTTCAATTGACCATTTCCTACGACATAGCCTAAGTACACTAAGGATGTCTTTGCAAATTCACATTTTGACATCTTTACATAGAGTTTTTCTTTTCTCAATACATCAAGTAATTTTTTTACATGAATTACATGATCATCCCAAGACTTACTAAATACAAGAATATCATCTAGATAGACAATGACAAAATCATCAATAAAAGGACGAAAGACATCATTCATGACTCTCATGAATGTAGCTAGTGCATTACAAAGCCTAAATAGCATAACCAACCACTCATAAAGTCCATGTTTTGTCTTAAAAGCAGTTTTCCAAATATCACTTTCTGCAATTCTTATTTGATGATATCCACTGTGTAAGTCTAGCTTAGTGAAATAAATTGCATGTTTCAACTGATTAAGCAAATCATCAATTCTGGGAAGAGGGTACTTGTTCTTTACCATTATCTTGTTCAAAGCCCTATAGTCAATGCACATTCTCCAAGTCCCATCTTTCTTTTGAACAAACACAATAGGAGAACCACAAGGAGAAGTACTAGGATGAATAACTCCTTTTTCCATGACCTCTTGAACTTGCTTCTTGATTTCCTCATTATGTAAGACTGATAAGCGGTACATGCTGATATTAGGAAATGGCCCTTCTGGCTGCAACTGAATCTCATGTTGTATCTCTCTCTTAGGAGGCAATCCTTTCAGTTCCTAAAACAAGTCATCGTAGGCAGAAACAACTTTGACCGTTTCATCTTTATGTTTTGGATCACATCCCTTAAATGCCTTAGATGTTTCATCTTCTTTGGCTTTTACAATCATCAACACAAAATTCTTACTAGAGTTAACTAACCTTTTCATCTGGCCAGCATTAACTAGTGCCAGATTAGTCTTAACCTTATGTGCTCGTACAATGTATTCAATTTTATCTTTAAATAGATGATACTTATTTTCCCCCCTATAGAAGATAGCTTGTCGATCATACAAATAAGGACTCCCAAGTATAAGACCACAAATATCTAGAGGGACTACATCAGCTTCTACCTCATCTACAAAGTTTGCACTGATATAAAATATTAACTTACATTCCTTGGTTACTTGTAATTGCGCATCATTTCAAACCCATCCAAGAGGATATGGCTTTGGATGAGGTGTTGTAGTCAGATTGAGCTTCTTAACAATTTCCTCAGATATCAAATTAACTTGAGAAATTGTATCAAATAATGTATCAACCTTATTTTTCTTGATGACAACTTGAATGTGAAATAATTCATTCCTTTTCTTATCATTCTTAGGAGAAGAATCTTCACTTCTACTTGCACTTATGCTAGAAGAACTGGTAGCTGATTAAAGAGAAATACCTTTTCCTTTACCTTGGATCCCGGTAGCAATGATCTTTGTTTCATCTCCAGAATCAGATCCAAGATCCTGTTGAGCTACAACAACAGTCTTTTTTTTGCCTTTATTTCCACCAAATCGCTTTGGCCTCTTTTCAGGATGTAGCTTCCAGCACTTAGAATCATCATGCCCTTCTTTCTTGCAATGTGAGCATGTGGGTTTCTCACCCTCTTTCTTTACTGTAGCTATCTTTTTACCCTTCCCTTTTCCTTTGGACTTTTCCTCAAACTTAGATGAATTTTTATCAGACTTATCAATGAAGGTGCCCTTACCTCTTGACTCTAAATGTGTTTCTTGGACACATACTTCATCCAAATTACAAGGATTCAGGATGAGAATAGAGTGCCTTAGGTAAGAATGAAGGCCACCTATATACTTGACTAAAGTCTCCTGGGTATACAATGGAACATTTAATGAAATAGCCCTTTTACGAAACTCGTGGGTGTATTCTTGGACAGTTTGACTTTTCCCTTGCCTAAAATGTTGCCAGCTCATCATTAACTGCTGCATATGGCCTAGGGGGTAGAGTTGCTTCTTTAAAGCACTAACAAATTCTGACCAAGACATATTTAACTTACCATGTTTTGAAGTTTCATGTTGGGTCCTACTCTCCCACCAAGTTAGACCTACACCACCTAACCGAAGAGTGGATAACTGAATTCTATCAACATCATCTACAAGGCTTTGGACTCTATAGTAGACCTCTACTTGCTGAATCCAGTCATCTAACTTCTCAGCATTTAACTCCCCACAATATTTTGGCAAGTCAAATTTTACATCCAACTTAATTTGAGGCTTATGTCCACCCTTAAAAATATTAGAAGACTCAAAATGTGTAGAAGAAGGACAAGAAGGAGGAGAAGGAGAAGAGGGAGATGAGGGAGGAGATGGAGGCTCACAATCAGCACCTTTCTTTTTCCCTTTGTCATCACGAGTTGTACACCTTCACATCTTCTCTTCTCTTTCTTGTAACAAAACTTCTACCATTGTTTGCAAACTCTAGAGAGTCTTTTGGACATTTTGATCTTCTGAACCTTGTCCACCACCTTTATCTTCCATCTGAAATGGTGGATTAGCTCTTCATTTTTTGATCTCAGGATTATATTCTTCAAGATCACCTTCACCTTGATTCAACTTGGATCTTGTTAACATTCAAATCTGCAATACTAGTCCAACAAAGCTCTGATACCAAATTTGATCTGATTTCTAGGATCTAGGACTATTACAAATATTGTTAACCAATTACATCAAGTTAATTTTAAAGCTTTAATAAAGAAAAATTAACATAATTGCACATAAGAAAACACAAGATGAGATGATAGAAAGAGAGATAGAGACACAACACATTTGATTTTAGAGTTCATCCGAGAAGGACTACATCTCTGGGTCCAGCTCCAATAGGGGGACCGATCCGATTAACTCCAATAAATCAATAAAAATGATTTGTGACAATTCCCTTCAAGCACACACAGCAAAATTCCTCTATGTGTAGGAAAAATCACTAAGTCTCCAAATGCATAAAATCTCTCTCACCATTTGCATAATTTCTCCCTTAACTTTCCTACCTCAAAAGGCCCCTAAACCCTCTTTTTATACAAAATATTTGCCTAAAATAGGGCAAAACAAAAAAACTCTAATAGTAGGCCTTCACAACAGTCCACCTTCAAAATCAAGCCTTAGTCATTTTAGGAATTTTTCATTATCCCCTTCTTCAGGGTTAGTTTCCAACAAATCTCTTTAATTAAGAAAGGAGGAATCAGCATTGCTTAAAGATAAATAAAAATGACGCATATTATAGGCAAAGCCACTCACGTGGCGTGATGGAAACAAAGTCTTTTATGATAATGGAGGTCGGCAGTTCCAACCCCACACCGACCTCTTGTCTTTTACTCCAATTACCAACACCAGTAAAACCATAAATAGAACATTTCTTAATTACATTTCAAAAGCCGTTGGTGGTGTAATGGCCACCGACCGGATTTTAGGGGCCAGTGGTCACGGGTTCAAAACTTGGCACTGCGATTGTTATTTTATTTTATTTTTAAATATTATTATTATTATTATTTTAATTATTTAATTATTTTTTTCCACCTCAAACTTCAATCGAACATATCTTTTTCATACAAGCTCCGTTTTTGATGAAACAAATGTCGTTGGAAAGCTCTTGACGAGATCTTCAATTTAAAATCCATTGTTGACCACTTTTGAGATGACTTTATTTTCACCTTTTGACGACCTCTATACCTAGTTTGACCAAACTTTGACTGGCTATAACTTTTGCGTATGAACTCCTTTTTCATCTGTTCGAATTGCATTGGATCGATGATTTTGAGAACTTTAAACTGGTATTGATTATTGGAGGTTTAGAGATGCTTCAATTTTTGATGAAAATATCCCTTGGATCAAGCTCTAATGGCATATTTGAAAAAATGAAGAGCACTGGCACCTTGGGTCTTGGCAAGAGGATTACCCTGAATGGAAAATAGGAGAGACCACCAAATATTCTATTGATTCAAGGAGAGGCCATTAAAAAAGTCATCCCTAGCCCAATGAAGCCAAGGCTTGATAGCCTCCCAAGCTTTTCAGATGCTCTTGATAACAAATGAGCCATGTATGAAAATAGGTTCACACATGATGAGAAGGGTTTGAAAACCAATCCCCTTCCACATAGGTCTGTTGACAGGGAAGCCAGAAGAATGCAATGGCGAACAAAAATCTTCCAAGCTTTGTCTCCAGTAATAGCTCGAATGATCCACTTGGCACAAAGAGCAAGGCCTTGTTTTTGAGTGGAAAGTAAACCAAGGCCACTAGATTTTTTTGGGAGGCAACAAAAATCCCAAGCAACTCTATGGAATCCATGATGATTAGAACTAGAAGCCCAGAGGAAATCTCTGAGTAGGCATTCCAGTTTATGATAGGAAGCTTTGGAAGGAGGCCAGTAGGAAGAATAAAAAACATGGGTGGCCACTAGAATCTTAGAACAAATCTAGAATTTACTAGCAAGAGAGAGCAGCTTGGTAATCCAGTAATCAATCTTTTTTGCAATCTTAGCAAGGACATCATTCCAAAGCTCCAGAGGTGAAGCCTGAAAGTCAAAAGGGATGCTAAGAAAGCAAAAAATTTCACCATGAGTGACCCATTTGCACTCAAACTAGCTGAGCTAGGGTGGACCTGGCGAAAAAAAATGGCAATAGCAGAGTGTTTTATGCCATTGAATGGCAGAGCTAGAGGCTTGACAAAAAGTCTCCAGACAAGATAGTGCATTGTTGATGCTTTCCTCCTCTTCAAGAAGAGTAAGGAAGGAATCATTAGAAAAATAACCATTGACAAGCTGGGATGTAGAATCAGGCAAGGCAATACCATGAACTAGTCCTGAGGAAATAGAATGAGCAAGCAAGTACCCACACCCTTTAGTAAGAAGAACGTAAAGCATTGGAGTTAAAGGGAAACCTTGCCTGATGGAGCAAAAAGAGCCCAAAGGCCTTAGACTATGAATTATTAATGGTAATACAAGCATTAGCATCACCAAAAAACATCTCCATGGATTGAATAGAGTTGGGACCAAATCCTAGAGCTTGGAGCATAGCTAGGATGAAGGGCCATTTAATGCGGTCATATGCTTTGGAAAAATCTATCTTTAGAAAGATAGCCTTCTGTTTGGACTTGCGAGCCCATTCCATCCCTTCCCAAATAGCAATAATGTTATCAAGAATGTATCTAGATTTGATGAAGCCAGTTTTCTCAGGCCGCACAATTAGAGGTAGTATGTGCCTAATTTTGAGAGAGAGTGCTTTGGCAATTATCTTATAAGCCACATTTAGAAGGGTGATGGGCCTCTAGTTGCATATATCCTCTGGATCACCAGCCTTAAGTATGAATTTAATATTTTCTTTATTTATAATGGCTCCTAAGCTTTTAGAATGATATGCTTCAAGATAGACTTTGCGCAGATTAGGGCCAATTTTCTCCTAGAGGTGTTTGTAAAACTCATAGGAAAAGCCATCACACCCAAGGGATTTTTCATCTACCATAGAAAAGGTAGCCTCTTTAAGATCGTTGAGGGAAAGAAGTTGCTCACAGAAAGCACACCACTCCCCCACAAGGTGGTTTGGAGTAACATAGATACATTTTCAGAGAGCTTCTTCCTAGGCAACCAAAGTTCCCTGCGAAGCAAACACGTTCTCATAATGATGAATGAATGCTTGCAGGATGTCAGGGAGACTAGATAGAATAGTCATGCCTTGTTTAAGTTTTTGAATCCCAACTTTGGTATGATGAGCATGGAAAGCATGAAAAAATTCCTTTGAGGCGTAGTAGCCAACCTCCAACTAGTGGAGACAGGCCTTGAGTTGAGCTCCACGGGCAACATAGTTGTCAGCAACTTGCTTCTCATGTCAAATCTTGGCAAGTTGAACTTACAGATTCACATCAAAGGGGTTGAGAGTGAGAGCCTCAGAAGCTTTTCTAAGGGCAAGTGTGTTAGCTGCATAAGCCCTTTTTTGGAATATGGTGACTTGATGCCCATAGATGTGCAGGAATCACGTAGTTCTGGCAATGGCATCATTCCACCATTGAATCCATCCCCTTTGAGAATGAGGATGTGGATCCAAATTTCAGACATGTTGGATATGTGAGATGGTGGAAGCATGCATCAGTACTAACGTGTTGAGGAAAACCTGAGACTTAGCTACCTTGGGGATCGTTGTTTGCCAAGTAATGCCAAAATAAATGGGATAGTGGTTAGATAAAGTGACATCTGATAGGGGAATGATAGGCAAATCTCGATCCTTAGAAAAGGAGAAAAAAGATTGCATAGAGATCATGGCACAATCAAGATGTTTTAATATATGATCTGGGCCAGCTTGAAAGTTGGACCAAGTGTGCTAGACCCCACTACTCTGGTGGCGGTTAATGTTGGGATCAAATAGGCCCAATTTATTATGCATGTAGTACCAAGCTACTCTTTCCCCAACTGTCCAACAAAAAGGTAGAATGCCTTCTTTGTCAGAGGCCACTTCTACCATATTGAAGTCCCCACACATGACCCAAGTAGCTAGAGGCAAATTGTCAACTAGCCAGGCCCACAACTGGGCTCTTTCAGCAGTATCACTAGAAGCATAAACATTAATGACTCCAAAAGAGTGATTTTTAATGGAAAGTAAAAGCCAAAAAATTCTATGCGAAGGGTCAGTACCATGTGAAATAATAGCAGAATGAAGGTGAGGTGACAAGAGAGTAAGTACACCACCTCGACTAGCATCATGTTGTGAGGAAAACATAATGCCATCTTGCCAAATGATGCAACATGTAGTAGAAAGCATGAAACTAGAGATCTTAACTTCTTGTAGACACAAAAAATCCAAATTACCTAGTCTATGACGGGTATCCCGGACATAGTACTTTCTGGTGAGGTCTATAAGACCTTGAACATTTCATGAAAGGTAGTTCATGAGAACTCTTCCATGTCATCCTCATCCTCAAGAGAGGAGTAGCTATTTTGCAAGAAGGTAGAAGCTAGGTGAAATTCAAATGGGAAATCCTCTAAACTTACAACCTGTTTCTTTATCTTTGGTACCTCTGCACATCCAGGAGGACTGTGAGAACGCCGTGTTGCTAGTGGCAAAATGGAAGAGACCACAAGAGGAGTGCGAGCCCCGACCAAGGTAGAAGCCCTAGTGGCTACCTTGATCCCCTGCGTGCTAGCAGGGTTTGAAACCTGTGAAACCCTCAAAGGAGGAACTGTCAAAGCTACTTGCGTCCCCACGCTAGCTGGTGTAGACCCTCCTGTGGGAATAGGAGGAATAGTGGCAACCACTACATAAGATTGTTTGGGCAGGAAAGGGGTCAAGGCAACCTTTCCCTTGCGTCCAACAATAACCCAATTTTTTTTTTTCCCTTCAGCTTGTTTGACAAGCGCATCTTTAGGCGCGGGTTTTTCCTTGGAGATAACCAAGGGGCAATCTCAAATCTTGTGTTCTGCCGACTGACACCTATAATAGGTGTTAGGAAGGTTTAGGTAAAGCACCTTCTGAGAGAAGGTTTGCACCCCAATCTATATTTCTCACAAAGATCTTTAGAAAGATCAACTTCAATGCAAATGCGATGCTAAGGGTGAGCATTAAATAATTTCTCAGGCTCCTTGGTGACAACTTTGCCAAGGGTTTGGGCAATGGACTCAATGAAATGCAAACATGGCAAGGGTAAACCTGGGAACTCAACCCACGCAGGAACCCTAAGCTTTTTATCTTCCGAGACAGTAAAGTCTCGGGACCATTTTTGGAAAACAAGTAGAGAAGAACGGACAGACCAAGGGTCGTTAGTGAAAATCACCTCTTCTTGTGATGGGTTGGTGAAGCAAAATAAAAAAAAACCTTTGGTAAGGTTTTGCACAGCATCAAGGCGGACTCCATAGCGAGTCCAGCTCTTGTTAACCCATTCTCTGAGCATAGCCTCAGGAGGAGTCCAACCCACAAAATACCCTATCAAGGTGTGGTGCTCTAACTAGTCACATGCAGCATCAAATTCTTGTAAAGGAAGGATAATATCAGAATTACCTCATGAAAGACCTTCGGGACAAACTTGTGCGGGTGTTTGTTCGAAGGTGGTGCCAGGGCAGTCTGAAGTAGCAGCGTGCACACCAAAAACAACTGGGTCACCGTTGGCCGGAGCCATGATAAAAAAAAGAAACAAAATTGAGTTTGCAAGGATGAATAACAATTGATTTAAATGAGACTTTTTCATTTTATTTTTGTTATATTGATTGTTAATTTTTTATATACATTGATAGACGCAAAGTATCCTATAGAAGTGAATGAATCCATATACATAGTTTTCTAAACAGAAAATGAATAGCTCACTATAGATTAGATCACAACATATTATTATGAGAATCATTTAAATAATATTAGTAAATAATTAAAATGTGCATTTATGCATCCCTGCCTTTAAGCCCGAGTCTTGTGTTTTTACAAAACTTTTATGCATTAATTTGTTTTTTGGAAGCAGTGTAATAGTAATATTTTTATTAAGTTGAATATTTTCGCAAGTAACTCTCATTTTTCAATTGGCCATTTGGATTTGTTGCTGTAGATTTTTTATTTTCAGTGGAAAAAAAATCCATAAATTTGAGTTCTCTTTATTTCACGTCACATGCATGCTGAGATTACAAGGTAGTGTTTCTAGAGACCACGTGCTGTTCAATTGGCAAATTTGAGTGATTCATTTTGTGAAAGAGGATTGGCTATAATAATTTGGACTCTACTGAGGTGCAAACCATAGATTCAGGAAGATAGCAAGAACATTTGATCCAAAACCAATGAGCTACTTGTGAAGCTATAGCTCTATTTCTTAATAGATTGACCACTGTGAAACCCAAACCGATTGGCTATTTCCAAGGGAAAAACCATCATGGAGATGGACAAACATTGGCAGTCCTCCTACGGTTTTAGGATTACTCTTCAATGACAACCAAATGCTACATAATTCCAGGTGAATGGTAATGATAGTCTGTACCACACCCTAAATTCAAGATCTACTCTTTCTATGATTATCTGAGTTGTGACAAATAATTTCACCTAAGATATTTTATTTTTTACTTTTCTCTGACCTAATTTGACAAAAATAATTTAACCTAAGCATAAAAGAGTAGTTCTGCTTTAAGCTTTCAAGCTACATACAAATCAAATAGTTGTAGTGGCAAAGAAGCAGACGTGTGCCGCTTTTACAATATTTAAATGTAAACCTGTAACTGCACTTGACGCAGAGGTTGATTCAGAACCTACATATATATGGACTGCAATTTATGCTCCCGAGCCTTGTCAGATGGGGTGGAAGAATAAGGATATCTCATTCTCCTAGAGGATGATTAGGGCAAATAGAATCTATGTAATATTCTACATGATTCAAAAAACTGCTTTTACAACTCAAAAAAATTATTGTCATATTTTATTATTTTATAAACAAGCATACTTTAAAAAAATTAATTCAATTTTTTTTAAAAAATAAGTCAAGAAAAATCTATGAATAAACTCTTATATTTGTTTTATATATACTATTTCTTAATACTAACTCATAGAAATCTTAAATCTAAAAAAACATAAAAATCTTAAATTTTAAAATTCTTCTTATGAGATTAGAAAATCCCAACAAATCAAATTTACACAATGATTTACTTCATCATATCCAAAAATGAAATATACAAATTAAAGAAAATTTATATTGTATAAAAATTATATTGAAAAAAATCAAAGTAAAAAAAATTATAGTAAAAATATCATAGTAATAAAATAAACAATGGTAATAAATGTTTTGAATTTGTTTTAATTTTATACTCTAATTTATATCATAAGCATAAGAAGATTGTAAACCATATTTTGTAAAGTGGAACAAATACTGGTTGTAAATTAAAAAAATGAAAAGTGCTTACATTGAAGATTGCTAGTACTGTAGAAAGCCTTCCAGCTTAATAAGTAGAACTCTTGTTATAATTTATTTTTACTTAAGGGTTATATGAAAAATAATTAGTCGTTAGATATGTTGTTTAAATTGTTTAATAATAAAAATGCATGATTACAAGAGAAAGATTCCCTAATTAAACATGTTTCAATGAGTGTTCACTGCTTGCTCATCTAACACCACAATTATTATTATTATTATTTTAAATGTAAAAGCTAATAACTAGAAACACCCATGCCTCAATAGAAACTCACTTGGAGGTGAAGTTGAAGTAGTCCACACAAGGTTTGACCTAAATGTATTTTCCAATATAGACCCCACCTCCCTTCACCTCAGGTTATGGTTTATGCAGTTTGCTTAGCCCAATGTTATTGTAAGAGTTTTTCAATCATTGTGTGCTCGTAGAATTGAAATGTATATCACAATTTTTTATGTATTTAACACTTCTATTTATATATATAGGATATGGGCACTTACTTGCTAGTTTCTCTCATAGGCTTTGTTAGTTCCTCTCGTACACTTTGGAATTATAGGTATCGAGCATTTATTAACAAGTGATTAATGTATGTACTTTCATCCAATTAAAATTGGCTAAAACATTTTGGGATATGAGCCTTTTTTGCGGACGCATAGAAATTCTTGAAAACTAATATGCTAAAGTTGATGTACAAAATACATTTAGATAGAAATTTGACTAAACTTATATTATTTTTTCAAAAAAAAAAAATTAAAATAACTATTATATATTAGATTAAATATGTATACTATTAGAACTATTATATAATAATAGAAATCAATAACACAAATAATTTATAAATCGTTAATTGATTTTTACTTTCATTTTTTAAATTTTATTCATATTAATTCTAATTTTTATTAGAGTACAATTTATTTAGATATAATATTAATTATAATATTAAGTACTTGCAAATATAAATATTTATAAAAAATGTTGAAGATAAAACAAAAAATATTTAGATATTCATCATATATTACATCAATATATTTATATTATATTTTCCCTTTTATATAGCTATTAAATAATACACATTTTATGATATTAAAGATATATATATATATATATATATATATATATATATGTATGTATGTATGTATGTATGTATGTATGTATGTATGTATGTATGTATGTATGTATGTATGTATGTATGTATGTATGTATGTATGTATGTATGTATGTATGTATGTATGTATGTATGTATGTATGTATAATTTTTAATTATAATTTCATATCAAGTGAGCAAAGAGAGTTTTATACAGAGTGTCCAATTGTCAGCACTAGCTAACCAACCAAAAAAGATAACAAAACTTAGCCCTTGAGCTGATGTGGAGAGTTTAAAGGACTAGTATGCTCCTTATACAATAGAACATAAGGATTACTCTTTCTCCTCTTCACTTGACTCTGAGGTAGTAAACCTCACATGAGAAGGGATAAATAGCATTGATGGATCCTTTCTTTCCTTTGCTTGTATCATCTAGTTACCTTCCCTTCAGATCTTCTACATGAGATACATAAAAAGAACATTGAAGTTGTCTTCTAGAGTGCTTCTTTCTTTCTCCTTCTTTGTAGTAAACCCATACTAGAGATTGTTCTTAGTCAATAGTCCTTTACTTCCAGCATGAATTTTTCAAATTGTTCCTCCTTATGTTTGAAGATGGCTAATAATTGCACAACAATGTCAGCCCTTATGAATCTCCTCAGAGACTCAATAAAAATTCTTTCTTTACCTTAAAATATTATATTATTGTCAATTTCCACAAACACTAGAGTATAAATGAAGAGAGAATAGACTAGAACACATTCAGATTATTGTAGCTGCAACATATTTTACCATATATAATGTTCTCAACATTAAAATTGGTATCAAATACAAAATCAAACATATACCAGATATCTAGGGAAAAAGGGCATTGGAAGAATACATGAGAAACATATTTAAAATGACCATAATTAGCACAGATATTAGGTTCCCCTTCTGGCTTAGTTAAGGGACACTTATGCAGAAATAATCTCTAGAGAAAGAAAGAAATTTTAGGCTCAATAGGCCTAGCCCAAAGATGGATAAGGGTTTGTCCCTAGTCATTATGGGAAAAGAAGAGATTCCATCTAGATTAAGATGATCAAGGATAGAAGTGTTGGAGGTAAGGATGGAATAGACATATTTGGACTTAACAAGGTGTAAGGGAGAGGAGTTAGGCCAATTCAACTAGAATGAGTAGGAGTTGGTAGAGAAACAAACCCTTTTGACCCCTAAAGCATTGAGACAATTTATAATCAGAGTAATTTTTCATTTGGGATTCATGTAGGGAGTTTATGGACTTAAGCTATATCCAATCTATAAGATTACCATTGCACAAAATGTCTTTAAAGTTCTTTATACCATCTTTGGCCCATTTTTTGTTGAGCAACCTTGTACTAGGGCTAGAGGTTTAGTATTTCTTTTTAGGTTCCACCAAATTGAACTATTTCCACCCTAGATGTTACCATCCTCTTTTGTCAGAATAGTACCCAGCACAGGTCTCACTTTAGCCCAGCTTTTCTAGATTGCTTTGAAAACATTGGACCCCCCAACCACTATTTTACATTCCAAAACTAAAATATCTAATACATTTAGAATATTTTGTTACTTTTCTCCACACAGATAACCTCTATTAAAATTATGTTTGATATGAATTTTCCAAGGTTAATCCCCTTCTATATCTTGAGGAATCCATTTCACAGCTAAAGCTATACCTTGAGCTCTCAAGTCTTTTAGTCCAAGACCACCTAATTCCTTACTTTTTGTACAGTAGTCCCACCTGACAGCATGAGTGTACCCTTCCCATCAGACTAGCAAAAGTCTAAGATGACTTTTTCTAGAAATTCAAAATTGATTAAAATTAAAGAGCTATGCTCATGAGAAGTAAATAGTAAAGTTGGAGAGAATATTCTAACATACCTCCACTCTTCCTACTAAGGATAGAAACATAGTATTCCATTTGTGAAGTTTTCCACTGATTTTCTCTCTTCCCTAATTCCATATGTCATTAATACTAGGGTTGATGGAAAAGGGAATTCCAAGGTATTTCACTACCTAGTTAGGGCCTCCCCAACTTATATCATATTTTTCGCACCACGAAGGAGGATTAGGGTCCGAACCTAGAAGGATGGACTTAGAAACTAATAATTTTCTTCTAGAAGATATATAAAATATATCCAAGTTAATCATCATGTGTTTCATATTAGCCTCATAAAGCTTGAATCAAATTTTTGTCTCATTTAGAAATTGGATAGTTGAAATCTCATTCCCATTTGTTAAGAGAGTGCATTAAACCTTAAGAGATAGAGAATTATCCCTTAGTAAGTAGTCTAAGTCTTTTGTAGCTATTAGAAAGAGTATTGGGAAAAGGAGGAACCCCTACCTAATGGACCTTCAAAGTTCAAAGCATTCTGATCTCATACCATTCACCTCTATTAACACATTAGCATCTTTCAAGAGAATTTCCACATATGTATATATATTTCAGAAAAGCCTAATGCTTTCACCATCATGAAAATTAATCTCCACTCATCATAGGCTTTCTCATAATTTATTAGTAACATCCTAGGTATGTGTAGGATCATGATCAACCAAACTATAGCATTAAGTGGCAATGAAAAATCAAAAAATCAGGGTTATGTCAACTTGACATATAATTTTCAACTTTTTATGAACTTTCTTTCAAAAAGTTGAGAAAAGAATCTTTAGGAAATTGAATTTAGGTTCTAGGCTACTAGGCCTTATCTAAAAAAAATTAAAATTGAATGGTAAATAATTTTAAATTTAACACAATAGTACAAAATGCTATGATAAAAATAAGAAGTAGACATATGTTTGACCACCTTAATCAAAATCAAATGATAATATTTTTAAATAACATTTGTAACACCCTGCCAAGGGACCCAAAAGAAATGACCTAAAGTTTTACTAAGTTTGGCAACATTTTTTTTCGAAGTAAGAAAGCATAACATCCACATCAAACACATAGTAGCGGAATCAATAACATACAACCAACTAAAAGCATACATAATAGGTTACATTCCTTAAGGATCCCATGATGTTGAATTACATTTAAAACTACTCTAACACTAAGTCTATCACTACCACATCCACATGAAAGAATAATCAAAAAGTCCAAAGTCCATAATACACATTTGTTTCAAATGCCACTTGGAAAATTAATTTAGAATGCTCAATCATTTGATGTACATGTCACTCAGTATGAAAGGCTAAAAGAATATACATATGTAAAAATAGAATTACATCAACCCCTTCAGATCCATGATACAAAGTACAATAAAAATAATAAAACCAATAACTTACATGATACATCCATCCATCATAAAAGATATAACATCCAACATGAAATACAACTATCCATCATAAAATACAACTAACCAAGTGCGCGGTTCCTCCCAACCATCAATAACATCATTAGACCATCGTGGGCCCTAGCCATCCCCTGCGCGTAACGTCCCAAGTCACTGATAAGATTGCTAGTACTATAGTAATAGGGATGTCACTCCTAAAACATACTACAACATACGCATAAAGAAATCTAACATGCTAATCATCAATATAAGTAAATGCATCAATAAATAACATCATTTGAACATGATAAACAAACATCCCAAGAAGCTCCAACCAAAATGACTACAGATAGATCTCAACTGTAAGAGTGAAAAAGCACTACCACTCGACCATGTGGAATCTAAATGGCCCACTCCCACTGTGCTGAGGAGATAGTCTCAAGTCCCAAATAGGATATCAAATCACATATCACAAGTACTCTCAAAGTCCAGAAAATCTTAAAAAGCATTCTAACTCAAGGATTCCAACATAGATTGACATCTAGACCCAAAGGCACACAAGACACATAGGAAATCTACTATGTAAGTAGGCAAGTGTCATCACATGAATCATGTAGGATTTATCCGGGCAGTTAGCTTAGGTCTCTAGGGTCCCTAGTGATCCCTATGCAGCCACTAGTATCCTCTCGTACTGACGAGGCATACTACAGAATGAAAGGTTGTAACCAAGAATTCTCTCTACTCCCATCCTAGTCTATACTAGCACTTGAGGCATGGGTGAGAACATACAATTAATCTTATTAGGTTCATTTAAGTTAGTATTTAGTGTAATGTTATCACTTATTAAAACAACTTGCAATGGGTTCCCCTAGAGCCACTTAGGGTTTTGTCCCCCATTGCAAGCCACTTCCTGACACCACATATAGATAACCTACCCTAGGCTCAATGAAAGCACAAATCAATAATCACATAAGATCACCTCAGTCCTGTATAAGCAACTAGAAAGCATCATAAGTATAATCCACAATAATCACATCAGTTCTCCACGAGCAACTGAAAAGCACAAAAAGATAATCATAATGACCACAACAATTCTCAATGAGCAACTGGAAGACATCAAATAATAGATCACAATATACACTGGTTCTCAATGAGCAACTGGAAAGTATCCCAAAGTAAATCACAATATCCATCGGTTCTCAATGAGCAACCAGAAAGCATCCCAAAATAATACTGATCGAAGACTCCAACATGGTCAAGTCAAACGTGTTCACAACATGACATCATCATAAACAAATCATGCAAAATATCTCAGTCCTCTCAAAGTGACTAGAAGGCAAATCAAATATAACTAATTGATGACTCAAAAATGGTTAAGTCGGGTATCACATATACATACACCTTAGCTTCACACAAGAAGGTGGGAAAATATTAACAATCAATAAACCACACACATCATAGAGCATGCCATCGCATTACCATGGTTGGGTTAAAAAGATTGAGATCAAATCAACATGACAACACAATCACATAACCCTTGAGCCTTTGGAAAACATCCCAAACTGGTCAACACTCTAGGCCCACCCAAACCCAAAACATAAACAGTACATAGAAAACATCATAGTTTCATAGTTGATTTGATTTCAAAACGCATAGTTTTAGTTTTGTAGTAAAGTTTAAATTCCAATTTCATATATGTTCAAGTAATAAGTTGTCACTTTTAACCCTTACAATTAACCCATTCTTATATTTAGATAATTTGTTCAATTACCCCTAATCAACTTTTAAGACATCTTCCTAAAACAATCTAAGGGTACCTTATTTATTTAAATCATTAAAAATAATGCTTGTTGATTTTCCAAGAAAATAATCTACAATTCTATTAAGATCAATATTATAATAATTTTAATAAATTTAAAACTTAAAGCAACAATTACCCTTACTAATTAATCCTAACTAAATCACGTTTTAATTACATTAATTAATAAAGTATATAATTCGCATCTAGATTCTAAAATATTTTAATAATAACTTAATTATCAATATTAATTAACTATTATTAGATCTCATAATAATTGTTTATTTTCAAATAATTTACATTAAATTATCATAAAGCAATTATTAATTTATTAATAAAAGAATTATTAATAATAATTTATTCACATTTCATATTTAAAACTTATTAATATTTAAACTATGAATCAAATCTTTTTAAATAAATAACATTTACTAATTAGTTAATTAATTACACAATTAATAATAAATTTATTAATTAAAATTTATTAATAATTAATAAATTATTATTAAAAAAAGTTTAATTAAATTAAATTAATATAAAATATATATTAAAAAATTAAATATACAAGCGTATGTTTAAAAAGCCCACTGGCTTTTTGTATGGCAGTGCGGCTGTAGACAAACTATTGCTACGTGCAACAGCTATCTGTGCAAGCTAGCATTAATATAGCCACGAGAGGGAGAAAGGGGGGTGGGGGGCTGGTGGCCCACACCTACCCTAAATTATATTTAAAAAATTAAAATTAAAATTTTATTATATATATATATATATATATTTGAAACCCCTCACAAACTTTTAAATATATTTATTTTTAATTTAAATTTTATTAATTGTAATAAAATTGATATCAATCAATATTTTTATTTTTATTATATTTTTTTAATAAAAATTTCAACCCAAATCTGATAGATGATCTACGACCAACTGGTTGAATTTTTCCAACTAAAATTATTTCATTTAACCCAAAACCTTTCCTATTCAATTTCCAAAAAGCCAAAAATTTTGCAATATTAATTTATTTTTCTTTCAAACCCTCACCAAATGAAAACTAATTTCTTTAAATTGAAGATTGAGGTTCTCTAAATAGTTTTTCAATCCAAATTTATAGATGAAATTGAATAACAAAGATATAGAACGAAGGGTGGCAAGATTCATACATAAAATTTGAGAAGCGAATTTCTACAAGCACAAAGTAGACATAATATATTAAATTACATAATTAATTTAGTGGTCAAAACACAAGACCCTACCTGAGCCTCATGCTAATACACAACCACTCGAAAATTGAAGAGAAATCGATTCTATCAAAAAATCTATCTCTTTGAAACTTTCCCAAAAATTCCCTTCCAAAATTTGCTTCCAATTTTGCTTCCAAAATTTGCATCCAAATTTATCTTTTTCAAAAATGAACCTTTCCATTAGTGATAAGGAGTCCTCTCCTTAAATCAGGGCACTGATGATGCATTCACCCAGGAGAACTCCTTGTTCACAACCCTTAACTCAATATTAACTTTTATTAATCTTTTTTTTTATCTTGCATTAATCTTTTTTCAATGCACGTTAAAAGAATGATTAAAATAACTTTATTTAATTTTCACTTGACTTCGCTTTCAATTAATTTTATTAACTTTTAAACCTCATGCATAAATCATGCGATCTTAAAACATTTTAATAATTTAATATTTTTTCACTTTTTAATTTATTTTTGAAACTTAATTTGATAAAATATTTACTAACTCAAATAATAATAATATTTAACATTTATTTAAAAATCAACTATGAATATATTATTATTAAATTAAATAAATATTATCATGTTTTAAGTTTATACTTATAAATTTATCTTTAAATTTAATTATTTTTATTTAATTGATTTTTTAATTAATTAAATATAATCAAATATTAAAATATCACTATAATTTTCCATTAGATTAAATCATTAATTTAATCGTTTAGTTAGACTTAATTAATAGAAAATCTACCAAAGACTCATTACGAATACCCATCATAGAAAAACACATACAAAATCAAACTAAAGAGTTATAATCACAAATTAACATCATCCAATGCATTTGGAGGGTACTCGACTCAGATACTTGTACTAATTATCAATTAGGACAAATGGCTTAAAGGTTTAGGATTTGGACCTAAGAATCTATCTCCCCTCTCTTACCATTGAGATAATGTGGTAGGGTACGCTCATCCTGGCACTTCAGGGAAGTCCATACTCGATACCTGCAACCTGCATAAATCCATGCAAGTACAAACACAATATATACTAAGCTAAATAGGCAATGGTAGGAAGTGGTGCATCGTGTAGATCCCAACTAACAGATGACTAAAACTCCCTTCCTTAATCACATCAGAAATGACATACATAAAGAAAACAACACGCACACCATACACATGTCGTAAGTATCCATAAGAAAACACATGATAATCCATCTAACTAAACATCATCAATAACTTAACAGCATTGTAATAATCATCATGCACACATGAAGTATAGAGTACCAAGTAATCTCATCATATATCATCTGAGTCTGAAACAATATCTTATAATCTAAAAGTAATGCTAATAAACAACAAACATGAAATTGGCCTAAAAGAGTTCAACAATTATGATAGAAATTTGAACTAGGGGTAGGCACTGCAACATTCTAGATATAAGAAGTAATCTCATGCCTAGATGTGACACATATTTTTGGCTATTTTTATTCTAAATAATAATTGATTATGAATTTTCTACTATAGTAATTTTGGAATTAATCATGTCTAGCCACCTTAACTAATTCAATTCATTGTAAAATTTAATATTTCTTTTTTCCCCCTATAGTAGAACAAGCATAGAATGTGATGCATCTTTTTGATTTGAAAAATTTTGTACAATTTGAAAGTTATAGTTGTTTTTAAATTGGTGTGTCAATCAACACTTTATACATTACTTGATTAGAAAATAAGTAATAATTACTTATTGAACTCATAATTTGATAAGAATTACATTTATGAAGAACACTTTTAAGAAACCCTTTTTGTTTCATCAAATATGGGTGGAAAAATGTCATTAGATACATGTTTGAAGTAAAAAACACACAAGAACAAGCCAAAAACACATTTTTGTGAATGTTTTTGAAGATGACCATGTAATGTTGGTATTCAAATATATACTAGGCCCTATAAAGGTATTAAGATTTTAGTTTGGTATCAAGATGCATGGAAAAAAATTGGAATAGATTTTGAAATACTTTGATGTCTTTCAAAACTACATATTTTTTAAATCACCACTTGTTGGCACACAATAATCCTACACGTCTCCCTCTTGATTTCTTGTCCTAAATATCTTGTTAGTTTGTGGTGACTGATCAAGGAAGTATTGTATTTATTGTGTTTGGGGAAGCAATGAGTTGGGTTTCTATGTTACAAAAGGTTAATGCTTTGTCCACTATAGAGGTAGAGTATGTTGCTGCTATAAAGGCAGCCAAGGAGATGATATGGCTTTAGTTATTCATAGAATAATTGGGACACCCTCAGAAGGATAATTATTTACTTACAGATAGTTAGAGTATCATTAATCTTGAAAAGGATTTAGCTCTACATTCAAAAACAAAACACATACAATTCTGGTACTATTTCACTTGGTCAGTTTTGGATGATGAATAGTTAAAGTTAAACAAGATACATATAGATGACAATCTAGTAGATATATTTACAAAGGTAGTGACAAGGGAGAAGTTGAACTTCTCTTTAGCTTAGGTTGGTCTTTTAGACTGAACAATCATAAAAATCCAGTAAAGTCCAGGGTGGTTTGATGCAATGGGATCCCAATGTGGTAGTGGTATTGCTATAGGATTAGTCTCCAAGTGCGAGATTATTGTTTGGTGTGGAGTCTGATTAGTCCCCAAGTGGGAGATTGTTAGTTTCTGGTGACTACTCAAGGAAGTACTATACATACTTCATAAATTCTTTGGGGTTCAGGGCATCAGCCCAATTTTTTTTTGGCTATTATTTATTCACAAATTTATGGCCAACATTTTGTAACTAAATTTAACCCTAAAGTGACAAAAATACTTGTATAAAAGGGCTTAGGATTAGGGATTTTCATAATGTGTGATGTGAAAGTTGTTTCTTGTGGTGGTATTGAGCTTTAAAGGATTATAAATTATAATTAGGTTGTAGTCACTATATCATAATAATATTGCACTCATTGTTTGATGGACATAACCTAAGGATTGGGTGAACCACATTAAATCTTGGTGTCTCGTGTTCTCTTCTGTGCAATCTATTATTTTTCTGGCATTGTTTATATTTGCATGTAATTTTTATTTATGTCTAAGATTAATCCTAACATATCTGGCCCAGTTGATATTTTTCTAGTAGGTGAGGAGATTCTACAATATATAACTACCATTGATAGAACATATATGTGTCATTCTTATAAGTTTAGGAAGGATAAAGACTAATCTAGAGCCCACTATCTTAACCAAGACTTTATAAGTTACATTTAGGAGTGTGATGGGTCTCTAGTTTTAAATTAGGCTTTAATCACCTCTTTTATAAATAAGCTTGATGAGGCTTGAATTAATGATTGATCCCATAGAGGCCTCCTAAAGTGAAAATAGGTTCAGTTCTAATAAGATGGGGCTAATCCTGTCTTTATTGACTTTGAAAAAAATCAACTGTAATTCCATCCAGTCAAGGAGCTTTCTCTTTACTCATGTTGGAGATGACATATTTAACCTTTTTAAGAGAGATAAGAACATTTAGTAATGTTGAGTTTGTTTTTTATAATTTCTTAGGGATAATATATTTAATCTTGCTCCTAGAATTATCCATGTCCACCCCTTTATCTTCTAAGGAGAACAAATTCTTATAGAATTGGGTGAAAGCACCAAGGATACCTTTTTCATATGTGTAGTTGGAACCATTCTCCCACACACAATCAATCTCATCTTTAGCTTCCTTAACTTTCAATACTTTAATAAAAAACTTAGAGCCTATGTCCCTCATGTCTAACTAGTTGGCCCTAGACTAAATTATGCCCCCTGAATCTTTTTGGTTTTCATCTTCCTCAACTCATGCTTAATCTTGGTAACCATCTCAAGATATTCGGACTAATAAAGCTAATCTTGGAGAGAGGCTTCAACTGCATATAGAGAGTTAACCATGGAGAGTTCCAAAGCTTTAGCATTCTTGGTTTTTTCTCCCCCATAGTCTTGAATAATATTTTCTAGGATTTGACAATCTGATTCCACCTTATGATGGAGTTTTCATGCCTACAGATGGTATAATAATACGATTGTATAATTTTAGATGCTGCAAGGACATCTTGATCATTCAGTAAGAAAGATTTAAGAGAAAAGGACTAC